>RPOG01007308.1:0-18919 GCA_008086565.1 Thalassoma bifasciatum
TGAATCTTTTGATGATATTATGGTCTGTAGATGATGAAATCCATCAATTCCTGCAGTTGGACAAAGTTGAGAAACATTGTCTGATAATTCAATCTTTTGGTTTCTTGTAGTTGTTTTGGTTTTGTTGCCTTTTAGTGTTTTGGTCCAGTGTTTCTGTGGTTGTTTCCTGGTGTTTCTTGTTGTGATTTTCCCTTGTGTTCACTCTCTATTCCTGTGTTCTTAGTTGTTCTTGAGTTTCCCTCCTGTTTGATTGGCCCTCATGTGTTTCACCTGTGTCTCAGGTCACACCTGTGTTTGATTCGTCCTTTAGCTTTATCATCCCTGTCTTGGGTTCATTTTTTTTTTTTTCAGTGTGTTGTCAAGTTCTTGTCTCCTGTCTCTCGCTGTGTCTTAGATTTTCTATTTTCATGAGGTTTGGGACTTTTGAGTTAAATTCTGCTGTCGGCTCCACCTCGACTGGTGTTTCTCACGATACCTGACACATTGTTCTTAAACTGTTGGACTATTTGCTCACGCAGTTGTTGACAAAGTGGTGAACCTGGCTCCATCTTTGCTTGTGAAGGACTGAGCCTTTTGGGGATGATTCTCCTTTTCTACCCAATCATGACACTCACCTGTTTAAATCAACCTGTTCACCTGTGGAATGATCCAAGCAGCTGTTTTTTCAGCTTCAGTAACTTAGGAACATGTTGCAAAAAAACAACAAAGATGTTAATCAGTTTGAAAAAAATATCTTGTTTTTATAGTGTAATTGGAGTTGTGGTTGTAAGATGATGGATTGTGGTCGTTCAGGTCGTCAAAGACAGAAAGAAATGATAAGAACAGTACTTGTTTGTGTTGTGACACCACCATCTTCAGCCTGTTGGGATCGATGCCGACTCTCAAACAGCAGCCGGCCTGTCAGACCTTTTTTCCGCTCGCTGGCCTCTTCGCTACTCTCCACCTTGAACTCTCTGGCTGCCACCGTGGCCCCCGTGTAGCCGAGCAGATGAAGTCCCAGTCGAGCGCCGCGCCTGCACACTCAGGCGTGGTGATAATACCCGACAGCTGCTTGGCTTTGCTTCCTCCTCCTGTTTTTCCACTTCCACCTCCACCGCCGCCGCTCTGAAGACTGCAGACCTTTCAACCTGACGACGAGGGGGGGCCTCAAACGTGATGGGGAGCTAAAAATAAACTTTGGGGATTGAAAATTCAAAGACCACCCAGCTGTTGTAGGGCTGAACAATTTGCAAGAATAATCTGATTGTGATTATTATTTCCTACACTGCAATTGCTATTTTTTGTGCAATTACAACAACAACCTACTACCACTACAACTGTGACTGACTTTTCTCCATTTTACTCACTTTTACCTTCTTTTTTCACAAATTTGGAACATTTTTTTGATACTTTTTCACTATTTTCCAGGTTCACTCACAATTTTCTTACCAATTTTGTTTGTTTATGACCATTTTTGACACTTTTGGACCATTTTTGCAACAAACTGACTATTTTCCAAGTGAAATACCAACTGTCTTACCATCTTTGTTGACTTTGCATCACTTTTTCCACCATTTTTGCAACTTTCTGAGATTGTTTGAGATTGAATGTTTGTTGTTTTTGCCCATTTTCGGCACCTTTCCCTTTTTTTGCCAGTTTTGGACCATTTTTCCAAGTTTAATTCCAATTTTCTTGGCTTCTTTGTTCACCATTTTTGCTACTTTCTGATATTTTTATGCTCACTTCAACAAAATTCTTGCTCATTTTTATTGCTTTTTGTTGCATTTTAGTCACTTTTCACTCTTTTTTTTTGCCACTTTTGTAAGATTTTCTGCTACTTTTTGAGTTTTCTCAGGTTTTAGCCCAATTTAAATGCCAATTTTTTATGCTTTTGTGGCAATTTCTACTTACTCAAACATTTAACTCACATTTAAACCACTTTTACCTTCTTTTTTTTACACTTTTGAAACATTTTTTGATTCCTTCTCACTATTTTCCAGGTTCACTCCCAATTTTCTTGACAATTTTTGTTGTTTTTGCACATTTTTGACACTTTTCACTCTTTTTTCCAAGAAACTTTTTCACCATTTGTGTTGAGTTTGGCCATTTTTACCCCTTTTCACTGTTTTTGTCACTTTTTTACACCATATATGCTACCTTCTGAATTTTTTAAGTTTCCACATTTTTTCTTCTTTTTTTCTTTTGTGTATTTTTGTTGCTTTTTGACCATTTTTTGATACTTTTTGAATATTTTATCCCAACTTAAATGCCAGTTTTGTTGCTTTTCTCTCAATTTTTGCCACCTCAAACTAAGTTTTATTTCTCCTCTTTGCTGTTTTTTCCTCTTTTCTCCACTTATATAGTTTCTTTTGTAAAGGTAGTTTTTAACAGTTTGTCTCTTTGGCTGCTGTAAAAACTGAAGCTGATATTTTGACACATTTCAGGTTATAGAAATATTGCACTGTCTGACATTAGAATATTGCGATTTAATCTCATTTGTGGTTAATTGTGCAGCCCTAGTTTGTTGGTATCAGCGTAACTCGGTTTGATTTTCTCGAGCAACAAATGTTAAAACCACACAGACTGAATCTGTAACTCCTCTGCTTCACTGTTCCGTATTTTACTCTCCAGTCTCATATTCTGTTATTTCCCCAAAAAGTCCATTCCTGGAGCTGAAATCTCCCCGTGTTGCTCCTGCTTCGCTGATCTTTGCATCATCAGGACGGGGATTTGGGGGGGAAACAACTAAACCCTCCTTGGGGACCCGCGCTGTAATGACATGTTTGATGGTGCACAAAAGCGGGTTATAAAAAGAGAAAACATTAAAAAAAAATTCATTAAAAATGAGCTCTTCCTGTCTTTTCATGCTCATATTTTCATGCATCCTGAATTCTGTGGTCGTTTCATCGTCTGAGTGTCAAATCTGACCAATGAAACCAAAAACCATTTTCCCTCCAAGGAGTGGAGCTGTGTCAATATAATTTAGATTATTTACCAGTGTGGTTCACTTTATGTTCAATATAACAGTCTGCAAGTCAAACAAAATATCAAATGTTTACATCCGAAGTTTGGATTCAATGAAAATATTTTTTAAAAACAGATAAAAGGACCAAAAAGGACCAAACATGATTATCACTAAACAAACATGATTAATGAACCCAGTAACAGAAGCTTCTGCTGGTCTAAAGCAAGTGGAGATACAAACAAGTAAAAATAAGAAATCATTATTGCTCCAACTATCCTGAGCATTTTGACCTAATCTGCAGCAGCCACCAGGGGGAGCTGTTTTTGTGGAGACCTCAGTTCAAGCCCACTGTCATGTCGTCCACTCATCATACCAGGGATGTCCAAACTACGGCTCGGGGACCAATTGTGGCCCGCCGTCTATCTTCAAACGGCCCCCAACTCTCATCTCACCATGTGTTAGTTTTGTCACTTAAATTAATCATGTTCTAACTGTTTACATTTACAGTTTCTGTCAAGTGCTTGAAATAAATCTGAATATATCTGGTAATGTTTCACGAGGATTTGGACTGTGCATGGGCAACTTAATAAAGCTACAGCTCTGCACAATCTGCAAAAACTCAACAACTTTTACAGCTGACATGTAATTGCATTTGGCATCATGCAGAATGGGTTTCATGAGTTTTTTAGAATTAAAAAAAAGAAAAAAAAAGCACATGAGAGGACCAAGAGACAAAAGTTGAAGCATAAAATGGTTCAGAATGCAGGATCAGAGATATTTGGGGTTTAAAATGTTTTTATAATTGTGGTATAAACAAATAAAGTCCAGATCCTGATCCTGACATAAAATTGTTAAATATTTTTCCCAGTTTTAGTTTTATCTCAAAGGTCTGCAATAACAGCAAAAGCATGTTTGACTAACATTATTCTTAAGTTTGTTTGTTTGTTTTCAGAAACCACTAAAAAGAAAAAGTTTTCCAATAGAGCGCTCGTCAGTAAACGTGTCCATAAAAGCCGCCGGCCCTCGGTCATTTTCACGGCGCTTTTGGTAAAAAGTCTGGACGCCCCTGGATGAATAAAAAGCTATAATCTGTGTGTTACCTGATGACTCCCGCGCTCTGACCTCAGATTTAATGGTCATTCATGACGGAGGTGTTTGGTTACACGGTGACTTTTATCTCCTGACTAATCGCAGGACACGTCGCCTTCACACTCTCGTTCTTTCACACTAATAGGTGTCGGTGGTTGCAGCGAGCAGAGCTGTGGGCTCGGACTCATTTGCTTGTTTGCCTCAAACGCTGCAGAAAAAAAACACTAATGAGGAAGCTAATTAGCTGTGCCTCTGAAGCTCACAGGTGGATAATTAAGAGCGACACATTCGTCGTCACATATCTGGAGAAACCACCCAGAGGCACGAACGCGTAAACAAGTGAACATGCAGATCATCTGGAAGAAAAACTGGGAGCTGAACGGGTTTGAACAGAGCCTGGTTTTATCTGCAGCTGATCAGCTGATCGATCGCTCCTGACTTAACAATTAACTCTAAGAGAAACAGCAGAAACAAACACTCCAGTCCTTATCTCCAGGTGTGTGTGTGTGTGTGTGTGTGTGTGTGTGACTCCCTGTGTGCTGGGCTCAGAGACAATAATCATCTAAACCTGGAGCTCCTGTTGGCTGCAACATTCTTTGTCTGCTCCTTTAACGTGACATAAATACATAACAAAGTGAATAAAACAGCTTTAAGCTTAGTGTAATGAGTTTTCCTTGATGTCAGTGAACGTGTCAGACTGATAATGATACATCACATCCTGTTAAAAAAGGAATGACAACAGCAAAAGACGGAGTCTGTTTTCCAAACCTCCTCCTACTTCTGCTGAAATTCAGTTTGTAGTATCAGTATGCGAAAACTTGCGACATCTGTAGTAAACTACAAGTTCCCGGATGTTTCTACTGATCTGGAAAAATTTCTCAGTCTGTAACGGACCAGTCTACCTGGAGTACTGTTTCCCACAATGCACGGCGCTAATGGCGTTTGTCAGTTTGGGGGGCGCTCAGGTTGAGGTGAATTACTGACACCTACTGGAATAAATCAGCTCAACTACAACACAACAACAAAAATGTGAAACGGTCCCAGAGATAAAAGTGAAGTGACAGGAAAGAAACAGCGGTAAATCTGCTCACTTCATCATGAAAGAGCTGTTTACTTTTACCAAAGCCCCTAAATCATTTATCACTTTTTATTTTACACTAACAGCCTACGTGGGTAATGAGGACGCAGTTTTTACACCAGCTGGAAAAATAAAAACTCAGTTGGTTTCAGATTTATTTTCAATACGCGATAACTTTTGGTGCAAGAGTAAAAATCAAATATGGAGATTTTACTGTAATAAACTTTTATACCTTTACAAATGTGATAAAATCGGGACTTTTATCTCTTCCCGAATTTGTTGTTTTTCTAAATGAATCAAAAATGTTCCTTGAACCACTAAAAATAATGGAAAAAAACATAAAAATTCTCAAAAAAATTACAACTTCCTTCCCATGCTTAATTTCATTTATTTATTTTCCTTTGTATCTCACTGACATCTAATTTAACTTATCTACTTTTATTGCTCCTGTAACTTCACCACTGATTGATGCGGTGAATTAATGACTGAAATGCCAAATGTACTCACGGTTTACTGATGATGAAATTAAACATTAGAAAAAAATCCATCAGCTCCACTTCCTGAAATCCAGAGTAGTATACGACTAAACAGGTCCAACAAAACAGTCATACTACAGACTACATGTGAAAGTATTATGTAGTAGGCGGTTTGGAAAACAGCCCATGTTTCTGATCAGCTGACGCTTCCTGTGATAGAAACGTAGATTGTACCACTGTGGTTTCTTCCCATGAGTCTGTGCTGTGCTCAGGTTTTTGTAGAACATCTACAGAAGAATTTCACTCGCTCAGATTAAAATGATAATTCATGTAAATCCACATCCTTCAGCACATGTGTCGCAGATGTAATCCAGCAGAAACATGAGAGCAGAGAGAGAGAAAAAGCTGGAGCAGGAAATAAACTCTCCTCTCTCACCTCTGTGCAGCTGAGTGTTCACTCCACCCCTCTGGGAGCAGCTGGAGGACACTTCCAACAAACCTGAGCAGCTGAGGATGGAGTGAAGGAGCTGGAACGTTCCGGCAGCAGCGGCTGAGCTTCTCACCTTAGGCTCAAACAGCGACTGAGGTTTCACCGAGCAAAGACAGAGACTGGAGACAGTTACAGTCTGAATAAAGACACTTTCTGCCGCTTAAAAACAGCAAAATGAAAACTGCCTTTGTTGAGATTTCTACTTTGTTTTATTTGCACATGTAAATGAAAATTTAAGATAAAAAGGCAAAACTTCAACTGTAACTCCATAATTGTGACTATTAATCTCAACACTAAGACTTTAATATCCCAAAATTTTGACATTTTCATCTCAAACTTTGACATGTAAATTAAATATTTGATATTTTAGCTCAAAATTCCATTTTTATTTCGAATAAGTGACTTTAATGTCATATTTTTGACGCTTATGTCACAAAATCTGATATTTTAAGCTCACAATGTCAATTTTTACTACATCATTTTGAGCATGTATCTCAAATTTGGACTTTTTTTTTTTTTTTCCAGATTTTTGACTTTTAAAACTGAAATTATGGACTTTTTTCCTCAAAATTTGCTGAAATGTTGAGAAAAAAAAAAAAAAGTTAAACTGAAAACGGGGTATTAAAACTGATTAGTAGAGTCTTAGGCTGAAAAATAGAGTTTTATAACTGAAATTTGAGTTCTAAACTAAAAATTTTCTTTAAATTTCAACTTTTGCCCCTTAAGTCTTGGCCATTTCTCTCAAAATTTGAAGCGTAATCTCATTTTTTTTTGCCTTGTTTTAGCTCAAAACTTCAACTTTTGCCTCATAACTTAAACTTTATAAGCCAAAATTGGACTTTTTTTTTCAGAATTTTGACTTTTATATCTCAAATTCTTGACATTTATCTCAAAACTTTGACTTTTCATCACAAAATCTTGACTCCAAAACTCTAGATCTGATTTTTCTTATCTAAAAATTTTGACTTATCTCTCATAATTTTAAATTGACAAATGGTCTTTTATTTTGGCGGGGGGTGTTTGTTAATGTCATGTCATCTCCTGCACTGCAGTTGGTAATTTATAGATTTGTCCGATCATGTTTAACTTTTCTTTGAATTAAATCTTTAAAACAGGGGTAGTAAGGTTTTGTTTTAGGGGGGCAGTGGTCACCCTATGCCCCCCCAGTAGATCCACCCCTGCTGATATTCTCCCAACAGCTCCAGCAGATGAATCTTTATGTGAATATCAGAAACAAACCCTGTAGTGAGTGTTTAAAGCGCAGTGAGGTGAAGGTGGTTAAGTTTCTTCTTACGCTGAGACTTAAAAACGACCGTATCACAGCGAGAAACGAGGCCACAGCCAGACTTTATTTACCGCAACAATCCTTTAAAAGCCGCCGCTCTCACCTCGCCTCCACCATACGTTCCTCAACAAAGCTCGTGTGAACGCAGCCTGTGGCCTTTCTCTCAGAGATCCAGATAAATAAGAAATAACTTTCAGGCTTTAGGTGGAAAATGTCAAACACGTATAGATGCTGCAGGTTTTCAGGCGTCCTCATTTCACTGTTAACACCAGCGTCAGTGTTTTATGTTATAGAAGAGAGAAAGAACAGAAAGAAGAAGGTTAATTCAGCCTTAAAGAGTCCTGAGCAGAAAGGAAAGGCTTTTACAAAGTCTCTCTTTTCTTCTCCTGAATGCTCTCATCACTGGACCTGACCTCCACCATCATTTTTACTTTCAGCGCTGACCTTCCTTTGGAGATGTTTTTAAAAAGATGTGACCTCCTTAAACCTCCATCAGCAAGAAGTAAGAATTTCTTCTGACTCCTGCTTTTCTCCCTCCTGGTGTCCAGGCCTCTCCTCTTCTCCCTGAGTTGCTCATAAAGTAGAAATGACATCCTCGTGCTCAAATCCACCCAGGAACGATATCAAAATGACACTTTTTGTCTCCTCTGAGCCGCGCTGCGAGCCCCCATCCTCTCAGCTCTCTATTTTTACAAACATCCCTCCTTTATAGCGCTTCGGCTCCGAGGGTCTGAGAGCAGAGTTTGGACCAAATCATCATCCGAGAGAAGTCGCCAAAAGATTTCTTTCCTTTTCACTGAGTCCAGCCAGAGGGTGCAGGATGAAAACCCGTGACAACTCAGCTACTGGAGAGCATGTCAGCGGAGGAGACAGGAGAGGGGCACAAATATATCTTTATTCACTTCAGGGAGGCAGAAATTCAACTTGCCAAAACGGAGATTTTGCTGTCAGGCGTGCTGCCTTTGAAGCATCGATCACGGTGTTGAAATTGTAAGTTATGCAGACGACATCTGGATGAAAAGCTGCAACAGACTCTTTAAGTGACCCACTTTCTACAAACTATAAAAAACTGTTCACGCACAAACTTTAACACCTTCCGTTTCAAAAATACAAGATACAAGATACTTTATTTGTCATGGCACATGTTTCAGAGCAACACAAAGACAGTGACATTAGACATTAGATCAGAAAAGGAGTACAAGAGGAAGGAAGAAGGGGGAAAAAAGCAAATANGCTGCAGGGAGATAAAACTGCAGGGAGGCAACGCTGCAGGAGACAACGCTGCAGGAGGCAACGCTGCAGGAGACAATGCTGCAGGGAGGCAACGCTGCAGGATACAACGCTGCAGGAGGCAACGCTGCAGGATACAACGCTGCAGGAGACAAACCTGTAGGGAGGCAACGCTGCAGGAGACAAAACTGCAGGGAGGCAACGCTGCAGGAGGCAACGCTGCAGGAGACAAAACTGCAGGGAGGCAACGCTGCAGGGACACAATGCTGCAGGGAGACAATGCTGCAGGGAGATAAAACTGCAGGGAGGCAACGCTGCAGGGGGGCAACGCTGCAGGAGACAACGCTGCAGGAGACAATGCTGCAGGGAGATAAAACTGCAGGGAGATAAAACTGCAGGGAGATAAAACTGCAGGGAGACAACGCTGCAGGGAGATAAAACTGCAGGAGGCAACGCTGCAGGAAACAACGCTGCAGGACACAAACCTGTAGGGAGGCAACGCTGCAAGAGACAACGCTGCAAGAGACAACGCTGCAGGGAGATAAAACTGCAGGGAGACAACGCTGCAGGAGGCAACGCTGCAGGAGACAACGCTGCAGGAGGCAACGATGCAGGGAGACAACACTGCAGGAGACAACGCCGCAGGGAGACAATGCTGCAGGGAGATAAAACTGCAGGGAGACAACGCTGCAGGAGGCAACACTGCAGGAGACAATGCAGAAGGAGACAAGGCTACATGGATGGATGGATGGATATTTTAATGGTTGGATAAATGAGTGGATAGCTGGAGGAAATGATGGATGGATAAAAGCAAAGATTGATGCACAGATGCAGTGATGGATGCACACTTAAATGGATGAATAGTGGAATTAATAAATAGATGGACGGATGGACAGACGGACGAATACATGGTTGAAATGAGGCAGAGATGGATGGATTTACAGATACAGGATGGATGTTTTAAAGAATAAAGGGATGCATAGATGGATGGATGAATGGATTGATGGATGAATGGGGATGGACAAATTAAAAGGATGCATAGATGTAGGAAGGATTGATGGATGCACTTTTAAATGGATGGATGGATGATTGGATCTTTAGGAAAATCAGATTCTTCTCATTCAAAGATAATGTGCATTTTACTTTCATACTTTTTTTTGGTGTTTTCAAAAAATAAATAATAAAAGAGATAAAGTGATGGACTGATTTTTAAAGGATGATGTCATCCATGGTCAGAAAACGTCCTGTCAAATGTTAATAGGAAAACAAATGTGTTCATGTTTTTGCTCAAACAAACCAAACAAAAACTGACTGTTGTTTGTGATTCAAGAGAAAAGACATAAAACATTTAAAACTCCAGGTAAAAACTGTGTAAATGTGTGAAAATGAAAAGAGAGTGACACTTTATAGAGACCTAAATGTCACTCAGGAAGGACAAAGAGGACACCTGCTTTACTGGGGAACATGTGTGTGTGTGTGTGTGTGTGTGTGTGTGTGTGTGTGTGTGTGTGTGTGTCTTCATCTAAAAGAGAGAAACGCAAACCTCTAGAGACCAACAAACACACAAACCTGCACAAACAAGTGGATTCAACCTTGACCTATTGAGTCATCTGTAAACAACACACACACACACACACACACATCCAGCCATTCATCTTCTGCTTGGACTCCTTCACCTGCAGCTGACCCGGGGATAAATCTGTGTGTGTGTGTGTGTGTGTGTGTGTGTGTGTGTGTGTGTGTGTGTGGATGGACAGTTGGTTTCCACAGACGGATGAACGGATTCTCTCTCTCTCTCTCTCTCTGCCCGGTCTCATCCATCAGCTCGCTCGTCCATGCTGCATTTTTAATTACCGGCTGAGAAAACCAATCAGAGCAGGCGACGCGTCAGGTCGTGGTCAAACGGGTCAGCCGTCAGAGAGCGCCGATTCCAGAGGGCGCCGAGATCTTTGCATCGTTTTTTCTGCACAGTCAGCTTCACGTTTACAGAAACTAATGAAACTGATTTAAAGCTTCATGTGACTCTGATGTCATTGTCTAAAATCGCAGGTTTTACAGTTTAGCTGCAAGAAAAACTCGTTAACAGTCTTTCAAACATGTTTTTTTTAAAGCGTTCATTCATGCACCAGATCCATTTAGATGTTTGTGTTTACCGGGGAGAGAAGATTTGTTTTGATATGAATCCTGTGAATCCAGGAGCAGCAGCATGAAGAGTCTGAACAGAGCTTTGATGATGAGGCTCTTCAGGTGATAATAATGACTCTGTATTTCACACTCAGACTCTCTAATCTCTCCTGCACGCCGTTTCTGATGAATAATTCTTTCTGGTGGCAAAGTGCAAGGGAGCTGAAAACCTAATTTTGGGAAACAGAGCGAGGTGTCATCTGCAAACACTCTTTTTTAAGGATGTCTGTATATCCTCAACGCTCTGACCTTTGAGCCGCCGTACGTACAGCGCCGTCCCTGGTAAAGCTGCTCTGGATGTAAATGTCAGAGGAAATGTAATGCGAAGGTGAAGTGAGGCCTTACTTCACACGCCTGGAGCATTTTAAGCGCTGCACTTTTCTTTGATGTAGCCTCCTAAGTGCCTGCATTAGTTTTCATTTTCCAGCAGAGAGAAACCAGGACACCTGTTCTTCAGCGAGTCAGACCAGACACATCAAAGGCTTCAGCTCCGAGAGGAACGTGTACCAGCGCCGCCGCCACGTCCTCAGAAACACTGATGGAGCAGGTCATCGAACAGTGGAGGACCAGGAAAGATACTTATCTCTGAGTCTGCACATGAAATTCATCTACTGTACAAAAAGAAAACTCATTTCAGGTGTTTGACTCAACAATAAATCCACTTTTTCCAGGACATGTTTCTTCTCTTTGGTGTTTAAATTATGTCAGAGTCAATTTTTTGAAATTCTGCAAAATGTTTTTGGTTTTTCCTTTGTTAGCTGGAAAATTGTTTAACGCCTCAAAATGTAAACTCAACTTCAACAAAGACTTTGAAGCATTTTTTGATTCTAGCACATAAGAAGAAATATATATTTTTTAAATGAACAAGGCAATGACACCTTGACTTCATTTTTACATTATTTCCTCCATTTACATCTTTAAACTGATATCTTCACTTGTTCTGTTTCGTGTCTGAAGTTTGCTTTAAGAAATAAAAGATAAATAAAAAGGGCAGTGACATCAATATGGAAGCCCATTTCCACCAGTTAAAGAAAAAATAATAGTTCTTGGGTTTGTTGAGAAGTTTTGGGGCCCATACTAAGTTAGAAATCTAAGATGAAACGTCAAAATTTTCAGAAAATAAATTCTAAATGTTGACATAAAATGTCAAAATTGTAAGTAAAAGTTAAATTTGAGGCAAATGTCAAAGTAATGAGGACAATAGTCAAACTTTTGAGCTACATAGTCAACATTTAGAGATTAAAAAGTCCAAATTTTAACCCTGTGGTGCATAGTGGTCAGTACAGTGACACCTATTTAAAAGTTATTTATTCTTAAATTCAATGGTTCATGTGGTGGAAATTCATATCAGCCTGTGTCAGGATATTTTTATTCTTCTTAGGGCCTGAAAAAATGTTTTCAATTCTTTTTCTAAACATATATATATATATATATATATATATATATGTGTGTGTGTGTGTGTATGTGTGTGTGTGTGTATTAAAAAAGGTTATAGACAAACATTTGAGTGTGAAAAAGCCTATAAACTAAAAATTATTCAGTGTTTAAATGGATGAAGGAGAATTAAAATGTTTCGTAAAGCATTAAAAGATTCATGAAATTACCCAAAAAAAAAAGAAGTCAAACAAACAAACAAAAAATCATATTTACATTAAGTTCACACTGTTTAATGTTGAATGCTCAGTTACAAATATATATAAAAATAAAGAAATAAAAAAAAAAAAAAACTTTTTTTCATGCCTGTAGACAAATAAAACCACTCAAGGGAAAATCCTGACACTGACTTTGATCATTCATGCATCAGAGGGTTAAAATCTCAAAATTTTAACCTCTTATCTATTATTATTATTTGACTTTTCATCTCATAGTTTTCACTTCAAGCTTGGTGCATCAGAGTAATGTCAGTTTCTCGGTGCAGCTTTGCTTCATTATAAATATCAATGATGTGGAGAACAAGCTGAGAAAAACACTACATTATATTGGAAAATTTTATAAAACTCACCAGACAGAATTTTATCTCCAAAAAGGAGGAACATGTCCGGTAAAAAGAGGACACTTTATCAACCTGTTTTACCAAAATTCCTGCAGTTCTTAATTCAGAAATGTTATTTTGGGATTTTGCACCAAAACAGCGAAGTTATGTATCAGAAAGGAAACTATCTGTTGTATCAGGAGAAAAGTTTTTGTAAGTTTTGGACTCTGAATGAGCTCATTGTTGTGTGAATTTCTCCAAAAACAAAGTGAGCCGTTATTGAAGTGTTTGCTCAGTCTTCAGCCTGCGGCTCTTAAATCTTTCCTCTGCAGCTTCACGGTGACCTCAGCTCTGCCACCTCCACAGACCGCGCGTGTCGATAATTGATTTGACCTTCTGTTTGAGCAATTAACCTCATCACCTCTCGTTCAATGCTCATCGACCCTCTGACAAAACAGCATCCGCCGAGGAAAACAATCAGAAATATGAATATTAATCCTGGTCCTGAGCGGAGCCGCAGAGCCGCTGGAGGCTGAGTGGATCTTCTGTTTCTCTCAGGTATCCGCTGGATGTAATTATACAGACATTGATTAGAGGCATTGACAGGCTTACATTAGCCACTGGAGTTGAGTTATGGAGGTTAATTAATATGACTGGGTTTCAGCACATGCCAATATCTAATGATGTAGGACAGACTGGCTGCGTGGAGGAGGTGTAGCACTTGATTAGCCTCCCAGAAGAGAGTGATTTTACCGTCAGCATGCTTTCCAGTTTCTCAGCAGCGCCTCTCTCTCTCTCTCTCCTCTGCACCCTCACATCTCCATCTCACTTTGTTTCCTTCTTACCCAGACTCCTTCACTCTGTCATCACATGCTCAGATCCTGGAGAGCTGCTCCCTCTTCCTTTAAAAGAGAAACCACGCTGCCCCAATTAGACGGACAATTTAATCTGATTTGAGGTGAGGACAGCGCTGCTTCCTGCTGAGATTGCACACTTTATCATTTAAGGAGCACCAGAAGAAGAGCGAGGGAGGGGGGAAAAGTGTGTTTTCTTTCTCCCCGCAGGCAGAAACATGCAGTTTTATGTATCATCTCATTTTAATTTCAGCAAACAGAGTTCAGGCTGTGTCAGGGAGATTGCTGCTGTCAATCACCTCTAAGCTGCTGGAAAGAAGAAAAACTGAAAAATTAATATTCACAAACAGCCGCCTGATAGTGTTAGCGTATCAGCATCCAGGCCACTAGAGCATATCCCAGCATGCAATGGGTGAAACGATGGCAAACAGTCAGTCACAGGGAACTTTGAATGAACTTTGAGTCTGAATTTTGATGTTTCACTCTGATCAGGGAGCAGAAATGACAGCTAGAGATTATAAAACATTCACACAGACTCGTTGACGTCACCTGTTGGTCTCTGACGTTCGTCACTGACTCGATTACAGACTCACAGGTGGCGTTGAAGCGGCCTTTAGTTTCCGCGCTAACAGCTACAGTGTGTGTGAAATCAGCCGTGACTGTTTTTCGGTCAAACTCAAAGTCTCCTGAAATACTGAGTTTGAAAAAAGAAGACCACACACTACACAACGAAGCGGAACAGATAAAGGGCATAATAAGTTTTTTTTTTTTAAGAGGTCAGGCCAGTGTTGTGTTTCTGCAAGACTTGGATGTGAATGACAGTGATAACAAAAGAAACACAAACTTAAAATAAAGGAACAGAAAATGGTTTCTGGGGTCTGAAAGATGGAGTGAACGTTTTTATACTTTTGTCAGCTGGAAAATTGTTTAACACCTCAAAATGTAAACTCAACTTCAACAAAGATTTTGAAGCATTTTTTGATTCTAGCACATAAGAAGAAATATATATACATTTTTTAAATGAACAAGGCAATGACACCTTGACTTCATTTTTACAGTCTTTCCTCCATTTACATCTTTAAACTGATATCTTCACTTGTTCTGTTTCGTGTCTGAAGTTTGCTTTAAGAAATAAAAGATAAATAAAATTCTGAAAAGAAAAAGGGCAGTGACATCAATATGGAAGCCCATTTCCACCAGTTAAAGAAAAAATAATAGTATTTGGGTTTGTTGAGAAGTTTTGGGGCCCATACTAAGTTAGAAATCTAAGGTGAAATGTCAACATTTTCAGAGAATAAATTCAAAATTGTGACATAAAATGTCAAAACTCGATTGACTCGATTACAGACACACAGGTGGCGTTGAAGCGGCCTTTAGTTTCCGCGCTAACAGCTACAGTGTGTGTGAAATCAGCCATGACTGTTTTTTGGTTTCTGCAAGACTTGGATGTGAATGACAGTGATAACAAAAGAATCACAAACCTCAAATAAAGGGACAGAAAATGGTTTCTGGGGTCTGAAAGGTGGAGTGAACGTTTTAATACTTCTCCTTCATTCTACGAAAATAGTCGAGAAATTTAAATAAAAGGCCGACTGAGATTTTAAACTCTCAAAACAAAACTCCAAACACCCACAACAACCACACAAAACACACACATACAAACACAGAGCAACCAACTGATGGTGTTGGTCGTCTGTGTGTCAAACACTGACTGAGGGAAAGAAAACCCTTTTTAAAAGTTTACCTGGCTGATGAGCACAGGTGTGATGAGGACAGGTGAACTGAATTATGGGCTCGTTGGGAGCTCTGGAGGTCGAAGGCTGTTTTCCAAACTGTCTACTGCATAACTACTTTCACATGTAGTGTTAATCTGACTGTTTTGTTGTATACTACTCTGGATTTCTGTTTCGGAAAGTGGAGCTGATGGATTTTAATGTGTAACTTTATCATAAATATAGAAAATACACCATGGGTATATTTGGTATTTCAGTCATTAATTCACTATATCAATGAGAGGTGATGTTACAGGAACAATTAAATTAGATAATTTAAATTACAAGTTGATAAAATACATAAAAAAGAAAAATGAAATAAAAATAAACTCAAACATTTATGATAGTTTGAAAGCAGCACATTTGCCACTTTTTATTGTCAATAAATTTATTTGAATCTTGTTGAAAATATGTATAATTTGATGTCAGTTCACACAATCCAGGTTCAGTGTTACAATTCACCTTGAGTTTAGCTTGATGCCTGAAGGCCAGAGACTGATAATAAAACGATAATAATTAATAATATATGAATAATTTGCAAATCATAATCATGATTTAAAACCATATCAATAACAAAGCTTACTTTATGTTTTCTTCCTATACGTGAAGATAAAAATAAATGATTTTGAGTCTGTCAAATTTAATATAATAATAATTCAAATTTAGTGGTACAAATCTCAGTCTATTGTACGAAATATGAGCTGAAGTGTTTGACATATATCCATCCAACTATGTTTTCTTTCAGTGTCTCTAATTTTCTTCAAAGAAAAAAATGAGGTTTTTAGAATCCAGACTGCAAACGTGTTAATTTCTGCTATAAAGTTCAGGTTTTTGAATGGATGTGTATGTGGTTTCCGTTGCCTCAGCAGCCAGCCCCTAGTGGCCAGTAGTGGGACTGCAGTTTTTAGCACTTAAAATTCATTTCTCATGGCCTGTGTTTGGATGGGGAAAAAAAATCTCCTTGCAGTTGTGTTTTGGAAGATTTAATAAGACAAACTGATGAAGAAATACTGCATATAAGTTGTAAAAAGGAAACGTAAAGAAGAAGGCATTTTTTGCAAGTAAGAAACCAGTTTTTTCACAGCTACATGATTTGTTTTCTTACATGGGCTCAAAACAGTTTCTGCTTCATCCAGAGTGTAGAATGAGAAGACAAACCCTGAAGTAAAAAGGTCTTTGTGTAGGTTACATCGAGTTAACACACATTTGTTTCATAAATCTTGGTAGTGGAGGTTTTTGAACATGTTTTTTACATTATTCAGCACTTTTCAAACACTTCATCAGAAACTCCTGGCGCAGCTCTGTTCCTCTTCTGTTCCTCTTCGCTCACACACTTTGTTTCTTATTACTGAACACATCATCCTGAAATGAACATGGCTGCAGTTTAATAAAGAGCGCTCATGTTTCTCCGCTTTTATGGCTGTTAAAATCACATCCAGTGCCTTTAATATGATCCAACCCTCGGTGTAATCTCCGTAAAGATAATAGGGTACAAGCAGTAGATGAGAACGATGGCGTTTAGAGATGTTTCCTCCTCTTAATGTATGCAGTAAGAATCTGGATCCAATTTAAAAGAACTGGGTTGAAGACATTATTTAATTATCAAACATGATGCATCAGAGAGTGAGTGTCTTAAAGTTTATCGGGAAGAGGAGTCACTGTAACATCATACTGGAGTTATTATGGGCTTTGGATCAGAGGCAGAAAATGCATTGAAACATCAGCCAAATATCATCAGATCTGTCTCTTCTCCGTCAGAGCATTAGATCAGTTTCAACAACCAGTTTACAACAACCAAATCTCAATATGCGAGAGATCCCAGGTTCATATCCCGGACGAGCCCCCATTTTGTCACGACCCGGCTCAAGACCATGACAAAGAACAAGGAGACGTAAAGTTTAGATAAAATAAAGGAAAAAGTTTATCAACAAAATATGACTTTAAAGGAAGAACAATGGAGTGATCAGAAACTCACAAATATAAAGACTAATTAAACTAAACCAAAGGAATGGAGAGGAGTGAGCCTCGCTGTGGCAGAGCTGCAGCAGCATAGCGTGTTGGAAGTTCTCGCTTACACCCAGGTGTGGCGAGCAACTCCCTCCAGGCCTGCAGGGACAGACAAACAACATTTACAGGGGGAAACACACTGCAGCAGACCCTCACACTCAGAGGCTGTCACACTTACCTGCTCACCAACTCTGAGGTGTGTCCCTGCGAAATCCTCGAGGGGCTGTAAAAGTGTTCGATGACTTTTAGAGTTCTTAATGCAGAGCTGTTTCTTACTACATACAAACTACACGAGTGCGTATTGCCTCCAAGCCACAAGGGGGACTTAAAGGTGCACTTCAGCCTCATGTGAAGAACCAACAAATAAGGAACTGTCTATCTGCAGCTGTCTCATGCATTCATTAAAGGTTGTTGTTTTTATTTGTAGTCTGTGCAACTTTACAATCAGTGCCCCATAGAAATGCTTGTGTTTAACTCTTTGCGGAGGGCACTGATTTTTGTAAGTCCTAATTTGACAAGAAATCGTTTACTTTAGAAGATGTTTTAAGTTTTGGCAAACATTTTGGGCAATGTTGGGATGTCTTTTGTCTTTTTGTTATTTATTTTGAAATTTTAAACACAGTGTTTATATTTGTAAATAAGAAAGGGTCAAAAATGTAAATATTGAATCACTTTTTTTATCTTTTATCGCAAAGGATGTGTTCGATAAAATTGCTGTTTTCCAGGCCTCTTGTCTGGAATGTTGTTTTTTCTAGAAAATGGCCGATATTCAAATGGTGATAACTCAAAAAGTAACGGAGATAAAATAAATCTGTTTTCTGAATTAAAAGCCGAAACCCACTTCTTTCTTTTGATGTATTCACCATCCACAGAAACCAAACACATATATGATCAAAAACGAGGAAAGAGTTAACACTTGAGTCGTGGACACATGGGTAGGTTTCACATTCATCGCACCAGAGAGAAATCCACGGTGGTGTCGGCCTTAAACTGGCGTGTGAGGCCGCTCGCCACACCGATAACCAGTAAACAGAGATGACAGCTCCCAGCAAGACAGAGCCACTGGCAGAGATTTTAATCTCCCATGATGCCTCAGTGTTTTCGCTCAGAGACAAATCCCAGCCGCTCAGCGTAACCCCGGAGGAAAGCTTTCTCTAAGTCCTTCGCTGGGAGAGATCTCATCTTTCTAACTCTGTGCTCAGTGCGAGGAGGTTGTGGCGGTGAAAGTGTCAGTCTGTCAGCCCAGTTTCCACCTGTCTGCTGTGATTTGTCTGAATCTTCCTGCCTGTAATGAGACGGGTGGTGCAGAGTTATTAGCAGCGTTACCACCCTCCTCTCACTCCTCTGAGAGAAGAGGAAAGCAGCTCACTGTTTACCAGCTTTTCATTCTCATTACCTGCAGAAGTGAAGGTCAGGCTGCTAATACGCCGGGGCACAGTCAAACTAAGTACGAGGGGTCTGTCAAAAATAGTAAAACCAAAAAATAAAAGCAGCAGTCGTAATCTTTAATGCTGAGTTGCAGGCTCAGCAAATTAAAT
>RPOG01007309.1:0-18911 GCA_008086565.1 Thalassoma bifasciatum
GCCTGTCAGGGGACTGTTGTAGCCTGATAGGAGCAAATTATAGCTCAAGGATACCTAATTTCATGGTGTTGACTGGGATCAGGGATGTCAGAGTGGATAAACTGGTGTGATCCGATGACCTTTCGGTTGATTATTAACATGTGCCAGAGAGCCAATTAAGCCCCTAACCCTGGGATGTTGAGGATGTTGCAACTAAATGGGTTATTATTTTAGTTATGTCCATGCACCAAAATAATTTGGTTGAATTGAAACAAATGGATATACACAGACTGCCTGGGTTTTTCATTAGTTTTGTTTTCATTCTTACTATTTATGTGATCAATTATTGACTGGTTGTGTTTTCTATGGCATTGTAATCATAGCATAAGTAATAGTTTATCCTAACCATGAACCCCAAACCACCATTCAGTCCAACCCAACCTGGATGGCAGTGTGCACTGAGCAAAAATACAGGGTGGGCCATAACTTTTCATACAAAGGAAAATGTATAATCTATATTTTTAATGCTTCAGATACCATAGAAGATAAGTTTGATAATGTTGGCTCATAAATTTCAACATTATCACATTAGCACATGCCTATACCTCCAGACATTTAAGGGCAAAGTATGTTGTGTATTAGAATAGATTTTTAAATCAAGCACTTCCCTCTTCGCAATAAAGCTGCATTTGTTTACTTTAACAAACAATCTCACAACAGGTACATTGACATTAACCTGTAGGGAGGAACATCTTGTCTTACCTTTGCTAAATTCACCAAATCAACGTGATATAAATGGCCAAATGGTTTCTGTAAAGACATGATTTATTACCTCAATAAATTAAAGTGCAGTTCACATAACTTAGAAAATAGTTGCACTAGAATGGCCTTCACAACAACCATTTAGCTTGTGTGTATCTTTTTGCACAAGCTTCGTTTCTGTTCCCAATGTGATTTGCCTGGGGCCAGACACTGTATTTAAAACAAAACTCTATGCATGTGAACAGTAAATGGAAATATCTGGTTTGCATTTTTTATGTGTTGGTTGGATTTTCAGCTTAGTTTGAGTCTTAAAATGTTGAAATATTAAGGTTTTTTTAAACACATGAAGAAATACTTTGATACTTGCCTGAGAAGAGCAGTTTTACAGTCTACTGTCTTCCTCTGAATGTATAAACATGTGTCTCAGATTTATTCAGTATCACTCATATTTTCCAAATGTGATATGCCCAATTTCTTTAGATTTATGTAAGTTTTTATTGTACTTCTTAAGCCTGAAATGTTTTTCCATGAACTGGTCTGAAGAACTTGCAGTACAAAGTTCTTGCATATCTAGCTGGTAATTTCAATGAGAGGGGGATGAGGTCCTCAGTCAGCTCTTCATCTGGTCATCTTTCAAGACATCATTTTACCCGTGGCTCTTTTTATGTCTCAGCCACACAAAAACATGAAACAGACCAGTTTCTCCTCTGATACACACTCACCAGATGTGGCCTAAAGCTTTTGAGTGGACCCCCAGGTATGTGCTTGTGTGCATGTTCATGTTAGCCTTACACTATTGGCTCCTCTTGCACATCTGTGAGATTTATAGCTGTAGTTTTTCTAACAACAAAGTGAGCTTCCTCTTTCCGAAATCCCAGTGGGGCAGCAGTTCAGAGATCAGAGGAGGGAGCAGGCTCTTCAACCTAAAACAGGTGACTCCTGCTAGGCCTCAGCAGGCTGCAAACAGGGTAAAAATACAATCTGCCAAATCTCAAGGCATTTTTATCTACTGGCACTTCACACGAATCCCATCTGCTTCTCATATCAACACGCTTGCACTTGCCAACACAGGGTCTACGGGTCTGCCCTGCAGGGGTCAACAGGACAGAGTGGAGTGATGAAATCAAACTGGCCAAATGACAGAGTCTGCTGTTGATCACTGGAAAATGTCAGCAGGTTTTCATTATAGAGTATTATGATAGAGGAAATACAAAAGGAGGTTATTAAAGACTCAGTGGAGCTCTTTCTGTGTGAGTAATGATCGTACAGAGCGAGGCCACAGACAGCTTAACTGTTCCCTCAGGCTTCAAAGTGTTAAGGGTGCAAGATGATATAGCGCTGGTACCCAGCAGGTTACACACTGGGATGTGTATCATGCTTGGATGAGACCAATTGTATTTTGATGGCTTCACATTACCTCGATGAATATGTCTGTCTGATTCATGTGTCTGATGTCAGCTTAGTTTGATGATGTAATGCCATACTAGAATAACCCTACCTTATAGGAATGAGAGCCTCAGCATGAATGTTTTTGTGAATTTTAGAGCTTGCGTTTCTCTATGCCAGATGTTTGCTTTTTCTATCCATTCCCATACACCCAGGTGGGATGTAAGCATCCACATTGAAGCATGAGCACAACTGTCTGGTCTTAGCTGTTGCTGGTAGGTTGGTATGTCAAACCAAATCCAACTGGAAGTAGTAAATGGAATCCAGGAAGTACAGGACAGGAAGTAAAAGCAACTCTCTGGCACCTAAAGATTATAAAGAAGCAATACTGGGGCTTGTGGCTTAGTTCAGGGAAGCTGGTGCTGGAGCAGATGTGTCAGCGAGAGGAAGTCGTTTGGTGTACAAAGGCAGTGGCTCAAGCTCAGCAGGGACAGTGACTGGGAGAATGTAGCAAAGAGGAAGCTTACCTGGAAGGACCTTTGGGGCATGGAGGATAACTGTATCAGTTTCCTGCTGGGGGCAACTTATGGTGTGCTGCCTTCATCATAGAACCTGAAATGGTGGGTAGCAGGGGACCCATCATGCCCACTGTGTGAACAGGTACCAACATTGAGACCAAATGGTGAGGTTGTAAGGTTAGACTGTCCCAAGGACGTTACACATGGTGCCATAACAAGCACAGGTCGAAAGTAGGAGACAGGTTTTTAAATAGGATCAGATCAGGACACCTTAAGGGTGGTAGTAACTGAGAGATTCAGGTAGGTGTGGGAGGTAAACTTGTAGCAGCACAGGACATAGTTTGCACTAATCTTAAACTAATGTGGAGTGTCAGTGTTGTTCTTACCTGTAGCTCACTTAAACAGAGTGTGGGTCTATTCAACATGACAATATTGGCTGGGTTTGGTTTTTAATTGGGTAGTTTTCTTGACTGACATGATGGAGTGAGAGTTGGATTCACTGAGGGTCGATCCTACCAAAAAACTCAAGTATGCATGTGTTTACCCCAAGCACTTATGAAAAACAGTTTTATCTGCAATGGTCATCACAGTCGAAATGGGCAACCAATCTTGCATGCAACTTTTTTGTTTGTTCTTGTGGCAATCTTATCTACAGGTAAGTCTTAAAGAATGGTTTGGTCCAATTTGAGCTCCAATGGAGAGGTCAAATAAATAACCAGTACACTGAGGTTGTAGGGATATGTCAATGACTCCTGTTCCAAGATCTTGGTGGTTGTTATCAAGACAACAGAGGACAACGAGGACATAGTCACAACCAAGACTACAATGTTTCAAGAATGCAATGAGCCGAAGACTTTGAGAAGTGGAGACCAAGATAAGACCAAGACCTCCAAGATGGTTAATTTGAAGATCAGGCCAATGCAGTTTTTACAAATGATGAACATAAAAATATGAAGCATGTATTTTACAGAATATAAAATGTTACTTTGACCAACAAGGAATTTATCACTACAATCATTCAGTCATTCTACAAGCAACACATCAGTGTAAACTCAACAAATATTAGACATCTGCAGTAAGAATACTTTTACTGAGGCCTGTACTGGACTTGTCTCTTTTGACTGAGGTGTTCACACAAAGTGTTTTGTTTTAATCAGCTGTCATTTCCATTATTAGTGGTCCATGTGAAGAGTGAAAGGTAATACTGCTGGCAATGGACTGTGGCCTTGACATGATTGTTTAAATATAGTTACTCCAGATAATTTTCTCTCTGGGTGGATTTTTCAGAGTTGAAACATCCCCTGTTCCCCTCCTAAAGTCTGGCAGATTTTCACTGTCAGGATTCCTCTTTACTTTTTACCTTAATTCTATCCTTATCCCCACAGGTGACAGAGGCGAGTGGCTGTCTTTAACCCCTCTGCTGGTGCTGTCTGGTCTATTTCCACTCTGACAGGACAAATCTTTTAAAAACCTCTGAATCCCTCAGAGTGAAACAGATTTGGAGCTTTGAGATGATAATGTGAACAAATTCCAATTCCTGCTCTGCCTTGAAATCAAACATCATAACTTTAACCTTGTATAGTGAAGTCAAAGTTACCACAGAATGTGAAAGGAGCTTGAACTGACAGTCATCAGTGGATATAAAACGAAGACTTGAAGAGATAGGGGGAAAATGGCTTTTTTGTTGTTTTCAATACCACTTCCACTGATTAGGGACACACTTCGGTATTTAAGGTCTATTTCTGGACTTTGGTGCCTTTATTTAGAGGACAGCACAGAGGATAAAGAAGACAAGTTGGAGAGAGAGAGGGATGTGACATGATAAAGGAACAGAAGTGTCTGTATACTGGACACGCGCCTCAACCATGAGGCCAAACTGTTGCCCAAGAGACCAGTTCCAGGCTTAACTTTGATCAACATTAAACTTTAAAAGGAACTACTCAGAAAACTCATTTTCATTTGACTCTACTTTATTTTAAGCAGTTAAAATCTTGAAAAAAGGGAATCCTTAAATCTTCACATCCTAAAAAGCTGCTCTGAGAAAAATCATCTCTGTACTCAACTGCAAATATGTCACTGGTGTGTTATTAAGTTTGGAAAAGGTGTGTGAACATTAAAGCAGCACAATCAAGGGAAATTATTGTTACAAGAATTTGAGATTACTCTCAATTTATTCACTGAAAAAGTTGATACTGTATGTACAGACGAGGGTGGAATCAAATCTTAACAATACACGATTGTAAAAAGGAAAATTGCACTGTGCTTACATATTAGTCATTTTTTCACCACCACAGTACCATTTTGTGGATAATAAAACACAATGAGGGATGGTCATAAAAACACAATGAAACAATAACAATATATCTCTCATTTTTCCCAGGATAATAAAAAAAATCTCAGAAACAATAGCTTTATGGTAAGAATCCATATGTCACAGGGACACGCACTAACATTAATTACATAACACAAATAATAAACGTGCATTATGGGATTTTATCAAATTTGCATGTGATGAGAAAAATCATTACATATTGCAGGCACTTGGACCCCTCCCCAGTTCATGATGANAAAAATTTGTGGCTGCTGTGTTTCTTTAAAACAGCTGGGATGAATAAGAGTTTATGAGAAGGAGGAGAAAGCACACATACACATGCCCAAACACAAAACGATTAGGGGAGAAAAACAGTCGGGCGATGTGCAATGGAACAATCCCTGCTATTCCTTTAAATAAACTTTCTACAAACCTGCAATAATGTTTACTTTATCGTGTGGAACAATGATGTTTCAGCCAAAGAATTCAAGAGCTTCACGGGTAGATGGAAGAGCTACTGGCAGCCCACTCAGGCCACCATTAAGAACCTTATCTTGACCGCAGTCATGTGTGTGCTTCTCTTTCCGGGGCTAATCAGTGGTCCCACTAACACACTCGTTCCTCTCCGGCCCCCACAGCCCTCCCCTGCCTGTCACCACTAATCCAGCTCCGACAACAAACCTTCATTAGGGCTCCTCCAATCCTCACATCCCAGACAGCCAGCTAAGCCTGGCCGTCATCTGATAACAGAGGACTACCGTTTCTTCTGGAAGCTCTTTGGGAAGGAGACTGTCTCCCTTTTTTTTTTTGTTTTACTGTGGAGGAATGTCCCATTTCAGCTGACTGCTCAGGCTTCCTGTTTTTGGAAGGGAAGCACAGGATGGAGCGGGTTCCAGAGCGAGGTGGTTGGAGTTGGAGGGAATTGTGGTTATTAATCTTGGGTTGTAAGCCTTTAGCTTTTTTAATGAGGAGCTGTGGCGAGACACAAGCTCTGAAAAGCCTCAACCGGGGTCATATGTCAAGCCTGAGCTCATGCGACTCTTTGCTAAATGACGCTATGAGATTATGAGAAGGAATGCATATCAAAGGCCGTCCTCGGCTGGCTTTTAGAGCGGCCAGACAAACTTTCCCAAGAGAAGGACTTCACCAAGAGGAGAAGGGGGGGGATTCTGCAGGCAACTGTCACATCACATGAGATGCCAGAAGATAACACCTATGAAGGGAATGCATAGATTGGACTGGCTTATACAAGCTACATTGATTATGTGTCCATGTGGACCACAAATCCATGGCCATAGACAGGAACATGTTTTAATCGACCGGGCTGGGACTGTTCAGAGACAGCAGAGTAAAAGAGAACGCTATGAAGGAGTGATTGGTGTTTGTGCAGGGGGAGATTGAAATCACAGGAGAGCAGAGTAACTCCTGCCAAGGAAATGAGAGGACCACACACACACACATAGAAACATACATACACACACTCTTTAAGTGTTCTTTCTTTGTTTAAACTGGCCGAGGAGCAAAACTTAAATAAATCAGACTTCACTCCTGATTCATTTTCACATTTCTGAACATAAAGTACGTTTTCTAATACTCACGTTGAGTGTTTTCAATGTGGAAACAGTTTCCAGAGAGAGGAAATGATATTTATATTATAACTAGCTTTAAACCTGTTTGTCAGTCGGTCAAAGTCAAGAAAGTGTTTGTGTGTGTGTGTGTGTGTGTTTTCAGTCACTTTCTTCCTTTTTAGGGATGTGCGGCTTAAAATGTGAAACTTTTCCAGGCTTTGTAACTTGAATTGACTCTGTAGTGATTAAAGGGCTTGAGAGGATTGAGAGAGAGACACATACAGAATGATAGCAGGAAATGCAAATAGAGTTACTAAAGTTCCTCTCCCTGATGCCTTCAGATTTAAGATATGGTAAGCTTTATTGGCATTTATTTGACTTGTGTGCAAAGAATGGAAAAAGACAGATGGAGGAGATGAAGAAAATCAGTTGGAGGTCTGGAGTTTGACTCTGCTGAGGGAAAATTCCTTTTTAACTAGATGGAGCTGCTATTCTTACTAAGGGGAATGATGGAGACAAGGATTGATGTTTGTGACAAAGTCACCCCTTCCTCAGGGTCAACATTGACTTAATGAGGTTCAATATCAGTCTAATAAAACAGACAATCACTCTGAGAGACTTCACTCAGAGTTTTCCTCAGATTTGTTTGAATGTCTGGAGATGAGTTAAAGTGACTTTGTAGCTAAAAAGGATACGCTTGAAGACAGTGGAGACAGAAAGAGTAAAAGACATGAATGTGAGGAAACGAAAAGAATGAAAATCAAACAGTGGAAATGGCAGAGAGAACGTGATAAGTCACAAAGAAGGGAGGAAGAGACAGACAGCGACTGGAGGATGAACAAAGAGAGGAGGAGGAGTATGAGGAGGAAGTCTCACCGAGGCAGGGAGCTGTACTGTCTCTGTGCCTGTTGGAAGCCGTCTCTGTCGTCTTCCTGTTTCTGCGCCTGAGTCTCTACTGTCACTGAATGACGTCCACTCTGTGTCTCTGTCCCATTGCTCACCTGTAAGACCAACCAAACAACACAAGTCAGATATTCAGCTGACGAGGACGAGGCTAACTTAAAGATGATCACAGCACACACACACACACACACACACACACACACACACACACACACACACACACACACACACACACACACACACACACACACACAGATGGAGCACTATTTTCCCCTTAGCCCAGCAGGTGGTTTGACAGTGTGAAGCCTCCTGTGTTTGGAGCTGCCCTCAGGGAACCGTTTATTTGCAGGTGAGATTCCACGATGACAACAGCACTAAAAACACACCTGTGCCATAGGAGGATCTTTGATGAACTTGTTAAAGATCTAAAAATCCTTTCGACCTTTAACAAGGTCTAAAATCCAGACATTTAAAGCCAGACAAAAAAAATAAAAGTTCCAATCTATTTTGGACAACTGTATCTAAAACATGAAATGAAGTGTATCCAAACCAACTTGAAAAGGCAGCATTCGATTTTCTCATAATCTGAACATTGGTATAGAGTAACAGTGCTGGATGTTCAGACTAAATGTGTGCAAATTTTCAAACCTCCTCAAAATTAATGTGTCTTCAAACTTATTAAAAAACTCCATTCGTAATGAAACAAAAAAAAAAAAAAAAAAAAAAAAAATCTCCAAGAGACTTGCTGAAATAATGAGGTCATCACATTATAATATCCTGACTGGATCATGACATGTTTGGGTGGGCCTCAAACACCATGGCCTGCCTATAGCTTTACCACAACAGGCTTCTGGCCGAAAAGAGGTAAGGGGGGTTGTGAAAATAACAGAATAAAGACTCAATAGCGTGTCTTTAATCATGACTGTGTGTAGTTCAAAGAATAAATAAACAAACAAACAAACAAACAAACACAAACACTTGAACTATAACTGGTCTTCGCTGACAATTTTGCTGCTCCATGATACATAAGCAGTGGAAGATGGAGGGTTTTTCCTTGTACATTTTTTAATAAACATTTGAAATGTTACACCCAAATATCTGTTTTTGTTTGAAAAAAAGGGGAGGTTGTCTAAATACTCGATATCTACATTATGTGTGTTTTTACAAAAGGTGAGTCACTGACACAAGAGTGATTGAAGATGGTAAAAGTGTTTTTACACTCAGCCCAGTTCTACACAGCCCCAGCTGTACAAAGACATTAAATAAAGACATGTTTCACTGGTATGTAGTGAATTTTTAAGAGGTGTGAGTAGTTTTAGGACACAGACTGATCCGTAGGCCTACTAAAGTGAATGTGTGTTTGTTGCCGGATCATGACTGCGTTGACATGGAGATCTAATCTCCCCCAACACTCGCACGCTGCTAACGAGCTGGCTGATGAAAAAAACATGACAAGCCAATTAGACACAGGCGAGATGAAGAGACGGAGCAAGCGTGGCTTGACCAAGTGTCTATTCTCATAAGACTCACACATGGATGCTCTGGGCAGGTGGGGATGTTTGAGTAAAAATATCTAGATTAAGAATATGGATTTCATTCTTTTTGACTGTTTTATCAGCCAGAATTATTTGTGTTAGGGGATTTCCATCTGAAAAACTCTGTGTACAAAGGATTGATGAGTTTAAGGTGTGTCAGAAAAATGTCAGCAAAACTGTCTTTGCTGAAACATTGTGCGTTCTTGAACTGGCTCCTTCCCTTCTCAGTGGGACAGCTGCAATAACACTATTACACTTCACTCAACATCAATATAAAGTCCTTTCTCAAGCCATCTTAGTCTTGAAATCAAAATATTTCACGTGGGCAAAGTGAATAGGACTCATATGTTTCAGATTTTGCTGTAACAACATGTTCCCTCGACTCTGAGAGTTCAGAGCACACAAACGAATATCAGATGGACAGCAAAGGAAGAGGAGGAATTATTTCACTGGGACCAAATGTGCTCCCAGTCAGAGGAAACGTGGCGAGAAAATAATTAGTCACGCACTCTCAAAGTTTTTAATGTGGTTTTAGAGGAGGTGCCGAGGAGTCTTGACAGAAAGTAAGGAAGTGAAGGAGTGAGGTGGATGACGCCATGCAAAGAGAAATGCATGAGGAATGGCCAGGAGAGAGAATCTGTCAGAGTAATGGCATTATCCAGGGAAGGAGAATCAGATTATTCCATGTTAGGCCTGGAATACAATGCCACATAAAACATGACATTTGTTGAAATTGAATCAAAGAGACGTCCCTGTTCGTTTTTATCCAATAATGTGAAAAATGATGTCAATACAGTACGCTTTTATCTCTCCCTTGTTTCCTTGGTGGTGTGACAGACAAAGGTGGGAGGAGGAAATAATTCTACACCTGTTTAAACATGAGAGCGTTCACAGACACTGAGCCAGAGGGGACGTAATTATGAAAATTATTTGCAGCAATCAAAAAATCCAGGACCAGGATAGCAGCTGGGAAGGAGACAGCCGAGGTGTTGTGTTTCTGAGTTCAGAGCTGGTCACAGACCTTCCACATATCAAAGCATGTCGCTGTGATGGGTCAACACTTACATATGGCTGTGCCGCCCACACTGCTGCTGATGTTTATAGCTCACCGCATAGGGAACAGTTTTAAGAGAGCAGCCGTGCAGTACACAAACACACACATGGAAGACATTTCACTTGCTAATGGGCAAACAGAAAAAGAAGACATTCTGACAAAAGCCCAGTTGGATAATGATTCTCTCTTAAAGCCCTCGCACGACCCAATTCCGGCAATTTATTACGAGTGAGCCTGGTCCATTTGTGGTCACTGGGGTGTGTAGCTCCGGGTGGAGTACCCATCTGGGGGCACGCAGTGTGGTCTACCATTTCCTGGCCCCTGAGCTCGGGTTGGTTTAAGGGTTGGTTTGGTTATCTCCACATTATTTAAATGACTCCAAAACACACAACCAGCAGGACAAAATGTCAGAGTCTCTGTTTTTAATCTAACAACATCTGTGGGGACAACTGTGTGGAAGTAAAATATATAGGGTCCATACAAAAGGTGTGTTATCTTTGTGTTCTACTCAGCTCCTCTGCTCTCTATCTTATCTGTGAACACACAGTTTGGGCATAAATTGAAAGTAGTAAAACGAGTGTGTGGCAAGGAATGCTTACATCTGTTTGAATCTGCTTGTGCTCTGTCTTGTTGCTGTAAAATTTGTTCCCCACTTGGAAAAAAGCTCAATAGCAGCATGTTTGTAAGGTGCCATTACAAGTCGTATTGTTTATAGCTGTTGCAATCATGAGATCTGTAAATAATGCTTGCTCTGTGCATATCATGCTGTAGAATCCATAATTGACCCATGCAGCCTTGACATCCAGCGTTAGCATGGTCAAGATGCTGCAAGATTAGCACCACTGTGCTGTGTTAAACCTGTGAGATCAAAGATATCACAATCCATATCACCGGTTGTGGTTGAGTGATATAAATACTTTGTGTGATCTAGCAAGAGACAAGGGTGACAAGCCCACGATTCAGAGGTGCATCCAGATGGATTATGAAGTATGAAAGATGTCTCACTGATAGAGGGAAGAGTGTCGAACAGATTTTTCTGCTGCTTTTTATAGTATGTGAGAAAACATGTCTGCAGGCTCTGTGAGGTCACACTATGAAAAACATCAAGCAGAAAAGAGGAATAAAGTTTCTTTTTGACAGGAAGTTAAATGTGTTGTAGCCTCATCTGCAATATCTAAATTAAATTCTAGAGAAAAACAAACACAATTTCCTCGAACAGCTGTATCTATTCAAGTTTCTCTCCAAAACCCCATCTTTTCCCTTGACAGTCCATTTAAACACATCAGCATGATGTTTGACTTTGCTTTTTTTGTGATAATCACAGACAGTGAATTATAAAAGTCATTGATATTGCTTTTTTAGTTTGCCTTGTCTCAGTGCGGCAGACTGTTATTTTTGTTTCCTTTTCTCTTCTGCTACTGTAAAGCACTTTGACCAACTCTGTTGTTTTCACATGTGCTTACACAAGTTGGAAGTTAAATTGGATTGGTTCCCTTATAGACATTTTTCCTCTTTGTCACCAGGTTTAGTTGGTTAATTAGATCAACTTGCTGATTTCAAAACAGATTTCATCACCCAATAATCTTTCTGACTAACTGGCCTAAGTTTGTGTTGGTGATCAGAGTAATAAGGGTGAAAGTAATTGGAAGTTGAATGTCCCACAACTCCTGTAGGTTCACAGAACGACGTGAACACAGGTAGAGGAACTGCATTTCTTTTAATTAAATCTAATATACCCATGTACCCAAGAGACTAAACAGAGGTGATAAGTTTAAACATTGTTCTCTGAGTTAAAAAAAATAATGTAGAACCAAGTCCTTTACAGGGTCTTACCTCTCTCTCTCTCTCTCTCTCTCTCTCTCTCTCTCTCTCTCTCTCTCTCTCTCTCTTTCTCTTAGATATTACGAGGTGTGATCAAAATGCAGCAGATTTTGAGTGGGAATAGGTATTCTTCTTTGATGTATTCATATATAATTGCAAAAAAATTATTCAATATCACTGGCATGAACAGTTGGTGTTTACCATTATGGTACAATCTCTGAGATAAGTGCTCACAATCACATCTTGCCAAACCAGAATCTTTGCACTTTGATTTAAGGAAAAACAAACCACCCAAGTTATCTTTTTTTTCACAAGTGGAGACTCATATTAAGTTTTTATAGACACCCTGCAGTATTGAACCAACCATAAAACCAATTAATACAAGCTGAATCAGCTATAGTTCACGATGAAACAAATGTGTACTCACAAAAAAGTGTCAGGAGAGAACTTGTTTTGGGAGTTGAGGTGAACATGGGGGCGCAGGTTTTTTCCTTTATAAAACAACTGAATGAATAAAAACAGACAAGACAAAAGAACCACGTGGGCTCGCTTTAATTACCATCACAATCCAGTCAATATTTCCTATTTTCCATTATTTGCTGGTAGGTTGACAGCTCTGTCGTGACTGTTGTGTTTCCCATCTGGCAGCAGAAATTGTATTATGCAGAGGGGAATAATTTCATGAATGGGACTTTTTAAGTGTTAGCTATTCAAAGTTGAATTTAAGAGATAGAAAGTGAAATAACAACACATATGGTAGAAAACCATTGATTTTCGATGCAATGAGATATGTACTTGCACAAAGAAAGCCACACATCATGCTCTCTAAAAGAACCCCTGCTACTTCTGAGTTTAATATCTGAAAACTTAGAGAGTGCATATGTTGTAAAGCCCTCGCCTACGGTTGGTGCATATTGTACATCTTGTGAATCTGACCAATGCACATGGAACGCCTTCTTTCCATAGGATTTTGAACTTAATCTGTCTTAACCTTTAGCTCCTGGAAAACAAGTGAGTTCTACTGAAAGTAGCCTTTTCCTCACATGATCACATTGGAAGAATTTAACTGCACACCCACCAACATGAAAGCCTCATATTACTCAGATTTAGAGTAGCCCCAGTTTGCATAAACACAACAGATGCTTGTAGACACATGTATCCCGGTAGCTGGAGATACAGTGATAATAAATCAAAAGAATTCACATAAATAAGGGCTTTACAAGCTGCTATTGGTGTTTGATCCAAGGTACCAGCATGGCGCTCACACTCCTTTGTGTGGTCACGCTCACTGGTGCTCCAGCCTAACAGCACAAATTGATTTTATTGCTGCAGACAGAGACGGAGAGAGAAAAAGGCAACTCTTTGGAAAATAAATCGAGCTCTCTGATGAACATCTGGAAATCCCCTCTCAACCAGCAGCGTGAGGGAGGGAGAGAAAACACGCCAGCTGTAATTGTGTGTGTGTGTGTGTGTGTGTGTGTGTGTGTGTGTTGGCTGCGGAGCTACATGATAACAGGATTTCTCATGTCCCGCTCTTCATTACTTTAAGGACAGAGAAGGAAAGGGAAACCTCACAATCATCACTGTCACCTGAACTCGGGCTCTGAGCCCTTTCAGATGAGCAGGGGTCACAGTCACCAAGCCCCTTCTCTGCCTCCAGCATATCCAACCATCAACATCGTAGTTTTTCCATAGATTTGCCATGTTTATCTGGGAAGATTTTAGAGGGGTTGCGTGTCAAAAAAAAGGTTGTCTGAGATCAAAACTAAATAATTTCTGGTAATGCATTACCGGGCCTATTTTTGCTTTACTAGGCGGACTTGTAATCTCAAGAATATGACCACATGATAAAGATAAAGGTGTGTATCTTATCACTTTGAGCAGCATAGACACTGCATTAGTATCTAACATTTTGTGCACTGCAAAACAACAAAATCTAAGCAAGTGTTTAGTGTTTGCTGTTTGTTTCATTATACTCGATGTGAGCCAAATTCAACTGAGGAGTCCAGAAACATGCCTTATTTCAACATGTTAAAAGACTAAAAGGAGGTCTGAACTGCTTGTAACAAAAAAAAAAAATTCTGCCTATGGGCTAAGAAAAGTTTGCCAGTCAAGTTTTTCTAAGTTATACAAATGTCTTCAAAAAAAGGATTTTTTTTTTTTACCCCATTAGCAGTTTTTTTTTTACTTGTTACAAGCAATCCAGACATAATTTTTGTCTTTAAATGACTTCAAATAATACAGTTTTTGGACTGGTTAATATGGTTTGACTGAATTCAAAGGAGATATTTTTCCAAAAATAAGACAATGAGTTGATTAGACATCAGTTTTTGCAGCGACGGTGAACATTAGAACTGAAGGTTCACTAACAGGTTTCTCTTCCTGAGCCTCTCACTCATTATTTTGGTTGGATTAAGAAGCCATGAGGTGAAGTTAACTTTGTAAGCACAAACCTGACCTTTCCACCAGTTATGATTCCAGTCAAGTTTATTCAAACTAAATAATTTAGTCCAGAGCCTGAAAACAGAGGGAAAAAAGCAGCACTGAGAAGCAAACAAATCCTCATATTTCTACCCTGTGGTGGTGTTCTTCTGTCAACCTGTCTTGTTCCAGTTAACATTCATAGCTGTTTCCCACAAATGATTGTGTAACCTTAATCAGACTATGGGATCATTTTTTGCATTGAAAAATCTTTGTGGCAAACAAAATAGCAGAAGAGGTCTTCCATGAAGCCGCAGAGGTTTCACAATCATTCAACATCAGATAACATGGCTCTGCACGTTTCCCTGTAGGGTTTGTAAATGAACTAAATCTGATCAGTTCATTCTTGAGTCTAACGGCTGAAATACACCAGATGTGTCTGCAGTCTGGCTCTTGGGGAGTTGCTATGCTTCCCCCTCCATTGTTAGCCTCTCTTCATTCATGCTGGGCTGTAAAACCTCAAGCCAGTTGATTCCTGGTCTGGCTGCACTTTGCACATTATGCCTGTTTGTTATTGTAGTCAAGCTAAATACTATCTGATTTTGGCATGGCTTATTTTATTTTGAAAGTACTAGACTCTTTAAGTTGGTTATCAGGCACTACTTCCTGTCCCGCTTGATCTTCCCTATTCGATTGTGTGTTTTTTCTGTTATTAACTAGCAGCTTCATCTGTGCAGCTCTTGGGGTCCAAAACAAATAACCCTATAATAAAGGGTATTGTATTCTACTGTGTTGTACTGTATTGTATTGCATTGTACTGTACCGTACCGTACTGTATCGTATCATATCATATGGTATTGTACCAAACCGTACCATATCGTACCAAATCATGCCATATCGTATCATATTGTATTATATCGTACAGTATCATATTGTGAATTTACGCATCACAGCTCCACACAGGCAAAAATAGGACAGCTGCAAATCACTTGTGACCTGCTGAACCATAAATGAATGGATCCAGTGTGAGTTAAAACACTGTCTTGAATGAAATCCTATCTTATTTGGTGCTGTAACCAAGTGTAGCCAGACTGCAGACACATCTTGTGTATTTCAGTCGCAAGACGTACGGTTAAGCTAAACTTGAGGTTATTTCCCACATTTATTTGTAATATTTCTGATTTTTTTAGCTCAATTTTTTGGTAAATTTTTGTTCAAACAGCTCTTAAGTTGACATCATGTGTGTTAAAAAAAGTTACCAATGTATGAAAAAGCTGCTCAGGTTTGATTTTCATGAAATTCCAAAAATGACTATTCTGTCCATTACCATTACCATTACCTCAAATGTATCACTTAGGAGATAAATAAATGATGAAAGTGTTTGGTTTTGTGAAAAACGGTATGAATATTAAAACTTAGTTGTGTATTCAGATGCTACTGGCCGCTTCTGTCCTGGCTTGTAAATCTGCGTTGAAGCCATTACGTGGTAACCTTGAGTATTCAGGGACGTGGTGCATCAAAGAGCAGTTCTTTGATGTGGTTTCCATTTAACTGCCTTATTCTGGTTACATCCACTCAATGCTTTCATTTGCAAAGAGTGAAGGTCACTGAGGCTTCACTTTCATCCACAGAGGCAACAATAAGAGAAATCACCTGAAAGATGAAAGGTGTAAACATTAGAGTAGCCGTTAAGTGTGGAGTAGAATACGGGAATGAAGTTTGTCAGTATGGGTCAAAATTGCAGTAAAAAGCAAAATTCCCCTTAAAATTGCTCAAATCTGTCCCTGTGTGCTCTAAACCTGTACGACAGCCACCTCAGCTCAGCTTGAAAACTGCAGACCAATTTTGTTCCATCTTTTAAAGCAATAAGCCTTGACAACTGGTATTTAACAGATGGTTTTGAACCTGCTACAGTCAACCACACACTAGACAACTTTCAGGTCCAAACCAATATTAAAATCTTTGAAGACCACACACATAAAGACAGTTCAGACGGACTTTTAACATGACAATCCCTTGGATCACAAACACTGCAGTCTTCCTTAAGGTCACTATGCTTAATGTTTGTGGCAAAAGTTCCAGAGTCATGAGATTTTACAGAAGCTCATGTGATCAAACGTGTGTTCTGTCATGCAGCCTGCTCTTAAACTTTTAGTTATCGTCTTGGCTCTGGATGTGGTTTTGTTTACATGCACTACCATACTCGTGAGCTGTAGCATCCAGTTGACCATGACAGAAGGAGTTGGACAAGAAATCGTAAATATTACAAATGTTTGAAATGACCTTCAGTTTCAATCTGGTCACACTCTCCTTACGCGCAGGAGGAGACGACTCAGGTCCTAATCTGGCTTGCAATCGTCTGATGGCTAGCTGAAGAGAAACCTGTAAGACTTAAAGGCAGGGTTGATAATCTATTTTAGATACACTTTTTTTGTTATATTGGTTCAAATGGTCTTAATGTCCTGAAGGCAATTAATACAAGATGTGTTCTGAAAAGGGAGTAGAAAACAGATGCTTTCTACAGCAGGAGTAAACCTGTAAAAACACAAACCAATCTGGGCATTTGTGGCACATTTTTTTAACCAATCAAATCGCGTCCTGCTGGCCTGCGCGTTCATTGCCCCAGCATGCACTAATAAACCTGATTCAATGCGTGTAGCCGAGCACAGAGGGACCCAACTACGCTGGAGAATGGCAGAAAAAGTCCCTATACCTTGATAATAAGAGACTGCTTCTCCTGCTAAACAGAGCAGGAAAAGAAAGACGGAGGCAGAGAAGATAGAAATGAGAAAGACCACAGACAAAGCCAAGGCAAAAAACAGAATTCATGTCTTTCCAGTTGGAAGGCAACTTAAAGAAGTCAGGGGTTTCAAAAGTGATGCCATGGTCACTCATTTTCTGTTCGAGATGTAATTTCTGGGGGTTTTTTTGCTGGTGATGTTTAATCTTGATGAAATCAAACCGGAATTTGTTGCACACTTCATTCTACTTTTCCAGAAATAAGTACCTTAATGTAGGTCTAAATAAAGTTCTGCCATCATACTTACCGACAGATTAAATTTCACAGGGGTCGTGGAGGTATTTCAGGTTCATAACCCATCAGGAAATAAAGTTATTATAGAAGCTGCATGAAATTAATGAGTCATTTCCTTTGCTCTATTGTCACTCCTCAGCCTCACCTCTCAATGTATAGTTCTGAGCTTTTCTTTCTTCTCTACTTACTGACACATCCAAAGGCCACTTTACATTTTTGCTTCATCTTCTTCACAGTTACTCATACCAGTGCCTGCTCCATCCTCATCAAATGAAGCCTTATCCGTCCTGCGTGGAATGATCTTCCTCGAGTTCCTCTAATCAGTGTCAGAACATAACATGGGTATACCTGTATCATATCCTAACAAGCTCTGTCATTGTGAATCTGTGTTTGTAGGCACTGAAATAACATGAAAGAGGACTAATAAAGTAGACTTCAATACTCTAGGGCCGGCACTATATCTTATTAGCAGGGGAGTTGTGGGGGTACGCTCAACAATGTCAACAATCACAAGCAATTAGGAGCTCAGAGTCTCAGAGAGAGAAGGGGGCTGCTTGGAGCTGAACAAACAGTTAACATCTCATTCTGACAGAGAAAAGGGAAGTGAGAGAGAGAGAGAGAGTCCAGTCAGTCACTTCAACCATCAGCAGGTTTAGGAAGAGAGAAGGAAATCCAGAGTAAATACAGTTTCCCTTCCTCTGTGTGAAAAATATGGTGGGAAATCTGCTGTTTCGTCTGAACCCAAACTCACTCAGACAATAAGACCAACAGAAGCGTCCTGCCACATCAGACCTCTGCTGAAACACAGACAAATCCTCCAGAAAATTGGTCGCCAAATATTGTAAACGCTCAAGGTCTGACATTCTGACCCCTCATTTTAGAAAATAGCTGTCTGGTGTTACAATTATCTGTCTTGTCTCATTACAAGGTCAGAAAAGTCACAGACCTGTCTCAAACCATTACACAAGTAAAACATACAAAAACCGTATTTAACCTTCGACTTGTTCCACAATGTCTTTGTTTGATCACACAAAAAGAGAAAAGGTGTGTAACTCTTAAGTGTCAACTAATAGATTATACAGCTTTAAATAGAGTTAGGGAAATAAATGAACTGTGTGTTAATGTCATCAATAGTAAAATATGTGTGTTGACAGATTAAACAAAGTGTTTCTTTACTTTAATTCCAGCTACTGCTGAAAAGGCTACCAGTTCAAGTCTGAACAAATTAACAAAGGAATTAACTTGATTACATTTTTCCAATTATAAAGAGTAAATCCCCATTGTTGGTTCAGATCAATCATGGAAGAAGAGAACAGCTTAAAAAACCCAGTTATATTTTAATTTAAAAATTTCAATATAAAATCCATTTAATCGGGCCTAATGAAAATTGAAATGAACAGTGTGACTCACTGTCTTCAACTCCTGTCCCCCTTACTTTGCCTCAATGTCCTAACTAGTCACTCATAGCTGGACGTTTCTTTGGGTTCATTTCTCCTCCTCATGTCATATTTCCAATAAAAGGGACACACAGGCAGAGATGACTAATTAGAAATTAGTCTCTGGTCAAAGGTTGGACCAAGGATTTAGAAATTAGTCAAAGAAATTTGGCAGAACTTGGG
>RPOG01007310.1:0-18910 GCA_008086565.1 Thalassoma bifasciatum
AACAAACCCGCTGGATCTGCCTCTCGTCCCAGGAATTTGCCCTGTCATCTCGGTCAAGAGCAGCTCGCTCCACACTCAGGCGGCTGAAAGAATCTCTCGTTTGTTATTGCAACGCGAACTGTAACCGACTCTGGGGATCTGCTGGAACTGGTGCAACACATCAACAAGTCCTCCAGTGTTTGACTCTCACACACACACATATATACACACACACATATACATGCAGACAGTCTCAACAAAGTGGACAGCTTTAGAGCAAAGTCCAAAGTTTTATCCTCAGACTGTAATCTGACCCCCTTCCTCCCTTCACTTCCATCCTCTCCTGCCTCCCTTCCTCCCCCCCTCGTCTTCCTCTCGCTCGCCGCTGTGGAGTTTTCAAGGAAGAGGGTTCACACGCAGAGTCAGCGCACCTTGCCAAACAAAGACGCAGGCGTGCTCAGAGGGGGGGGAGATAGGGGGGGCCGCAGCCCTTCAGAGTTTGTGGAAACAGCTGAGAGAGGAACAAGCTCCGGGCTACGACTGATGAGGTTTACATTTTCGTGTTTGACGGGAAACTAACATCAGAAATCAGAGTTTTGATGTTGGACGAAGCGTTTCTCAATGATCTTTAGAGATCCAGAGCTGCCAACACAAACAAACCTGAGCTGATGGATCTGCTGCCTCACGACAGGAAGGTTCAGGCAGGTGCATTTCAAGACTTTTATATTTTCCTACCACGGAGCAAAATAAAGTGCACATCAGAATGACACTCTTAATAAATACTACTTAGGGGTTAGTAAGCTACTTATATGCATGTTAATAAGCACCTAGTTAATGGTGAATATGTGTTCTCTAATCTAAAGTGTTACTCTAAGTGTTATTCATTTAAATTATTTACAGAATTGTTACTGTGTTTTACTAGATTTTTCCTCCAACTGTCATTTATGGTTTACAGAAATATTTCCGTAGAGACATTTTCCAGTAAGTTCCTACACTTATTATCGTAAAATGCTGTTTGGATTTCCAAAGGCGGTTACCCCTGGTCCCTAAAACTCAAAAATTATTCCTCATAACACTCTGAAGTGAGTCTAAAACATGTTATTATATCTGAGTTATTCAAGTTTATGAAGCGAAACTGTTGTAATTTCAACCAAAAACCAAAACAAATGTGTAAAAAAAATTATGAGGACATCTTTTGTACCTCGCCCAAACAGAGTCAGGAGCTGTTTTTTTTTTTTTTTTCTATCCCTGGGCAGAGAGTGCAGCTGGAATTAACAGCCGCTCTGACCTCACTGTGACCTCCTTCACCCTTCTTATCGACAAACAGGAAGCAGACATGAGCAGCCTCCTCCTCTTCCACCTCCTCCTCCTCCTCCACCTCCCTCACCAAGGTGACCTGAGTTCACCATGGGAACCTTTGCTCCTGGTGATGGAGCAGCAGCAGCAGCAGCATCACCTGGGACTCGTTCAGCGCTCAGAGACGGAAACGACACAGAGACGAGCTGCAGAGCTGTAATCAGGTCAGGAGTCATGTTGGACAAAGTCAGATCCTTATTGTTACAGCAACATCACTGTGTATTTGGGTCAATGACGTGACGTCCCTTTTTTTGTGTCCGAGTGCAATATTTCCTTACATCATGAATTGAATATTTCATCACATGTTTTTCTTTATTCTATGAAACCTGTGTTATTTGAACACATCTTTAAACTATTAAAATATAACATGTTTTTTTGTGTTTTGGTTCCTCAAACCCCCAAAATGTCAGGTGGTGCAACCGTCCTTACAAGTATCCACAGTAATTAAACTCTAAAAATTGAATGTCAGTTATCGTAAATGGAAATTAAAAATACAGTGGCATTATTTTATGCTTGAACCTTTTTAAATAAAACATTCTTTGCGAATAAAAAGAATTTTAAAGCTGTTGAGAAATGTTAAAAACTTTTGTCCCGTAATTTTCACCTTGCCAAATGTCAGGGTGGTGCAACCGTAACATTAGACTTTTATTTTAAAGTGAAGAGAATAAAACAGGAAACAGGAAACTGCATCAGCCAGAGGAGCCCAAATTACATTTGTGACCAAGTGGAAAAGTTTGTAGATTTCTCTGAAATACTGATAAAAAAGGTTTTTTCACTTCATTGGTGACTGGAACAATTTCCATGTCAGGTGGAACAACCAATGTAATAATGTGAAATGTTATTTTAACATCAAATTATTTATCTTATTCACAAATAAAAGAAATGAAACACACAAAATGAAAATGTATGAGTCACTACAGACACTTGAGAGATACTTGCCAATAATTTCACACAGAAAAAATAACAGGAACATATAAATATATTTTCATATATTTGGTTGCTCCACCTGACATTTTTGGGTGCTCAAATTAAAAATACTAAAAAATAATGAACCTAAAATCTTTGAAATGTTGGTCAACTACTGAAATCTGTTAGAAAACCTAATTCTTCTCTCAGAAAAATGTTTCTACTTTTTTCCTTAATTCTCAGGAAACTAAATTGGTAGAATTGTCTTTAGCAGACAACAAGAGAGCACATGCAGCAGTTACAAATAAAAGGTTATGAATTGAATCGAATCATGAGTTACCTTGTGATTCTCATCCCTACTTATCATCCTGCTGCACCAACTACGGGTCAGTGTGTCTCTGTAAATGCAGGAAATGCTCACACTCATGGTGCAGAGGTTCAGTGAAATGATTTAGACTTGAAAGTTCAACAGGACAGTGTTGCTAGACAACAGCTTGTGTGTGATGTCAGTTGGACGAACATCAAAGTTGAGCGTTGAGATAACGTTTTTCACAATATGATGTTGGACGGCGCGATGCAGAACGAGCTGATGCAGATACTGACTTCATCTGATAGGCTCCTCAACGACTTCTTCTCCTGAGTTTACATCTTTAGCTCCTTTTCTTTTCATTTTACATCCACATTTATGTCAAATTAAGCAGATAAAGTGTTGAAATCTGCATGTTTTAAGATCTCTCTGGTTTCATAAATCCATGCCTCCATCCGTTCAGGAACTCTGCCATCTTTTCAGGAGCCCTCATGTCGTGCCACTGTGCTTCAGAGCCGCCCCCTTCGCCCCCCTCACCTCCCCGTCCGCTCCATCAGCAGCAGCGATGGAGCAGCTGATAGCGCAGCCACAGAGGCACAGAGTCAGGGGAGAAGCCTGCTGGACTCTGTGGCCACAGAGGCAGCAGCTACGTACCAATTTAGTCAAACCGAGACTTTATTTAGGTCAGTTTGAGACAGCAGCTGGTGGAGGCATCTCTGAAACGCTCGGCACAAATAGTCAAAATGAAACTACAAAGTTTTTCCACACTGAAGTCACTCTCTCCGTGTTATAACTTCTGCTCTGGATGCTGGTGACGTCTTTGGGGAGTCAAGAGGCGACAAGATTCTGGATCAACAGAAAAGCCAGGGTGGAAAAACTGTTGGAGGGTCGAAGTGAGGAGATGCATTATGGGAAATGTAGAGAGCTTGAGCCACATGAGGATGAAATAAGAAATGTTTCGTGTTTGCAGTTGTATGCATTAAATGTATTTCTAAATTTTAATGTCACGGCCATGACAAAGGATTACTTTATCGCTACCAGCCACATGCTCGAAAATGAACACACGCTTAAATGTGTCATTCCCTTACAAACATGCAAAGGCCTGATCTATTTCAAATACAGTCACAAATAATTTATACACAACTTAACCTTCACTTTGCAACATCTTGCAAAAAAACATCAGAAATTATTGCTGAATAACATGTTGGGGTTTTTTTATTAAAAACTTTTTCCTCACTATCAAACAGAAAGTTGTCCACTTAAAGGCTGAAATTTTTACAAGTAACAGTGCAAAATGTGCGCTTTAAATTCTAATTTTGTATCAACACACTCTCGAGCTTCTGACTCTTTTTACCCCAAAGCTCTTTGCTGCTGCTCTACCTGCCTTGGCTCTAATGTAAGCTCATTAAGTTAATTAAACAACGAAGAGAAATGCATCTTCCTGCTCTGGCTTTAAATGCACACACATGTAAATATAGTTGTGTGAGTGAGTTGTGAAAGTGTGAGGAAGGTGTGCTCTACCTGCCTCAGCTTTTCTTGCATGCTTCTGGTAGAAACTGGAAGATGTGATCTACCTGCCTCGAGCTTCTAATGTTCTCACATGGAAAAAAGAATAGTGTGCTCTCCCAGCCTTGGCTTTTCTTGGATGCTTCCAAAGAGACTGGAAGATGTGCTCTCCCTGCCTTGGCATCCTTTCCTGTTTACACATGTAAGAGAGAGGTGAGGTTTGCTCTCTCCAACCTAGCCTTTAGTAATTCTTGCATTCACATTAAAAAGAGTGTAGCTGTGCTCTCCCTGCCTTTAATTTCTTGTTTGCTCATTAAAGAGAAGAGATTGTGCTCTTCCTGCCTTGGATATTCCTGTAATCACATGGTTGAGAGAGGAGAGACTTGCTTTTGCCAACCATACCTTGGCTTTTCTTGTATGCTTCTGTAATATAGTACAAGTGTGCTCTCCCTGCCTCAGCTTTTCTTGGATTTTTCCAAAGAGACTGGAGGATGTGCTCTACCTGCCTCGAGCGAAAAATAGACTTGTGAGCTCTCCCTGCCTTGGCTTTTCCTGTTTACACATGGTGAGAGAGGGGAGGTTTGTCTCTCCAACCTTTCCAACCTCCAGCCTGTGGTTTTTCTTGCTTTCACATCAAAAAGAGTGTAGGTGTGCTCCCCCTGCCTTTGATATTACTGTAATCACATGGTTGAGAGAGGAGAGACTTGCTATTGCAAACCCAGCCTTGGCTTTTCTTGTACGCCTCCGTAATAGAGTGGAGGTGTGCTCTACCTGCCTTGGGTATTCCTGTTTTCACATAAGAGAGTGGGTTGTACTCTTCCTGCCTTTAAGCTATTCACATTTTCTTATGGAAAAGAAGAAACATGTTCTCTCCCGCCTTAGATTTTCCTGAAAACACATGAGTAACAGGGAAGTTGTGCCCTCTTTAATCCAGCCTTGGCTTTTTCCTGTGTGCTTCTGAGAGAAAGTAGACCTGTGCTCTTCCTACTTTAGCTTTTCCTATAATAGATGAGAGAGACTTGAGGTGTGCTCCCCCTGCCTTGGATTTTTCTGAATGCTCATGGAAGAGGGAAGGGAGGTGTGCACTTCTTGCCTGGGTTTTTTATACGTTTGCTTATGGAACACAAGAATTGTGTGCTCTCCCTGCCTTGGCTTTCCTTGTACACACATTGGAGTGAGAGGAGAGGTGTGCTCGTCCTGCATCTGCTTTTTCTGAATTTACATGAGAGGGGAGATAGAAGTGTGTGCTGTCTGCCATGGATACTCCAATTAATATATATATGAGAGAGATATGAGGTGTGCTCTGCCTGCATTGGCCTGTCCTGTGTACACAAAAGAGAGAAAGGGAGATGTGCTCCTCCAGCCTTGGGTAATCTTGTATGTTATGGAAGAAGAACAGAGATGTGCTCTTCCTGGCTGGACTTTTCCTTAATACTAATGATAGAGGGTGTGTGTGCTCCTCCTACCTCCAGAAATTCATGTTCGCTACTGGAAAAGAAGCATCATGTGCTCTCCCTGCTTTTCTTTTTCCTGTCTACACATTCTCTCCCTCAACTCTGGCTTAGATTTTCCTGTTTGCTCATGTTAAAGAGAGGAGATGTGCTTTCTCTGTGTTGTTTTTTTCTTGTACAAACGTTAGAGAGAGGGGAGATGTTCTCTCCCCACCTCGTGTGGAAGGGCAGGGAGTTCATTTAACAGAATTATACAGCTCAATATTATTACTGCGTGCAAAAAATGCTGAATTCAATTTTTTTGTTGGCACTCCTTGCTCCGGGAAACCAACATGGCGGCCAGATGCCAAACCTGAGGCTTGTTTACACAGTTGAGAAACTATCGGATGGCAACAATGAGTGTGTGACTCGGTTATACAGTGCGTAAGAAGCAGTGGAATATTCCTTTAAGACAATAATACCTCATGTGGGATTTAGCGAGCATAAGTTCAACACTTTGACACCTCGAGCTGAAGGAAAAGTCGACTCCATCATGTCAGCGGCACATTCTGACACCTGAACAACACGCTGTCTGTGTAGGCTCCTTCGCCTACGTGTGTGTGTGTGTGTGTGTGTTTGATCAGTGTCAGAATAAAGACCTACTGTTCCCGTCTGCAGGTCTCATATTGCTCTGCAGAGACTCCATCTGCCCCGCAGCACACTCTCCTGTTTCCCTGCCAGCAGGGCGACTGTTCATTATGCACAGTGTCAAGTTCTCGTTCTGACACCCCAAACACTCAGCGCCCGGCCACAAAAATGTCTGGAGCTGCATATTTGCACACCTGACACACACACAGTGCCTCTCACTTTCAATATTACACACATTTGACCTTTTCTGTGCAGCTTTAAGAGCTTCACTGACCGTGGAAGAAGCTCTTGACTTTGAGGTATCCAACGCTGAGTCGCAGCACGGACAGTTTGTCCAGGCGTCCTCTGACCTCCTCGGAGAACGGCAGCATGGCGGTGAGACGCTCCAGCTCCACATTGAGGCGGTCGCGGTGTCTCTTGGACGGGTTCGTCTTCACCGGCGGAGGCTTTGGGCTTTAAAACAACACACAAGACAAAGAGGATATATTCAGTGCCTGCTAAAACATGTCCGCTCTGTTTGACAATCTGCAGCACACGGAGGAATTTCCATCCACAGCTGAAGTGGGAGTTTTTTGATACAAGACAGATTTTTCATATCCTGTAACAAAGCAGTGAATCTGAGCTGTAGGAGGCCTGAGTGTGTCATACAGACTCTAGTGGTGCTTTTGTTGCACACACACACACACATACACACACACATTCGCGGTTTTTGAGGTCACAACTTAATGACTCTCTGTTTCGGACGGGTTTATTTGAGAGTTGGTGTAGTTTGTTTCAAGTCGAAGGACCAAACTTCTCAGTCGTCTCCTATTCTCAACAAGTATAAAATGAAAATATTGTGACTTCTTTGTGTGTGAGAGTAACACAGGTTCATTCATGAATGAGTTTCTTAGTTTATAATGAACGCCCAGAATTATAAGACGTATTATGAAGAATTTTTCCAACTCAAGACCCATTTTTAAGTCTCAAAAATGTTTGCGGCCCACCTCCGACCATAGACTGTATAATGAGTGGACGTAACGACGTTGGGCTCAAACTGAAGCCTCCAGCAGATGCCCCGCCCCCTGGTGTCTGGCTGCAGTATAGGTCATAAGCCCCGCCTCCCCATGTATTCCAGATATGAGCCGGGAAAACTTTAAAAAATTACGATACCTGGTAGAAACGTTTCTCTCATCCTTACACTAAGGTAGTATGACGATGTCATCTGGCTGCATGGTGTTCAGGTGTTTTTTTTTCTGAGAAGTTGGTTTCTCATTAGTTATTGGACGTTAAAAAACGCGATATAAGTTTCGTTTTACGATAATTGACAGCTGCCGTTCGTGAGAAGTTTTTATCGGGGATATAAGAAACTTTGGGAAAGAGCCAAAAGGAGACTAAACCTTCTGAAGAAGAAGAAATAATATTTATATATTTAAAACGTAGAACGGTGACAGGCGGAAGCACCCTGTCCATTCTATATACAGTCAATGCCTCCGACTCAATAAGTACGGAGGATATAAAATGCCTCGTTAAAGACCCAATATGTTATAGCTGCTCAGTAATGTAACAAATTCTGCGCCCAAAACAAATTAACTTTTTAGCCAAAGTGTATCAATTAAAAAAAAAATTGTATCAGCTGTTACATTTAGGCTTTTAATACATTCTTTTTGTTGTGTTTCAGGCTTGGCAATTTTGTTAAATTTTTGACAAGTTATTACTTTTTTACGGAGCCCTCTAAGGGTCAAGGAGAGATGTTTTTTTTTTGGGGGGAAGACTTTTGCGTTCCCTCGCGATACCTTTTTGTCTTCAGATCCTTCTGATTCATGTTTTTATTTTCACTCAGGTGCGCAGAGAATGGATCCAGAAAAGTTAGAAAGATAGAGAATCAATATAATAATACATAATGATCAATAACTCATCATCAGAGCATTGTAGCTCGCAGTCACAGCAATGTTGACTGCGAGCTACAATTGTATTTTTCTCAAAACGAGTCATTGCTTCGCGCTGGGAAAGCTGTATTGGGTAAGCTCTCGATCCTAATATCTTCCAAACGGCCAAGTTAGAAAAAAATTCACCCCCCTCACAGTGTGTGCCGTTAGCGAAATTAGCGATCCAGACGGGAGACAGAGTTTGTAGCAGGCTTTAAAAATACGATAATTTCAGCTCTGAAAAAAAAACTTTTTTTGCGTTCGTCTATGCGTGACTTTCGGTGCTTCCGGAGCCAGCCTCAAGCGGTCACTGGAGGAACAGCAGCTTTTTAGCACTTCCGTGTTGTCTCATTTTTCAGACCGGAGGTTGCCGCTTGTTTTTACGTCATGAAGAGGAGAAAACATCCTTTAAAAGAGGGAGAAGCTGTGAGATGCTGGAGGATCTGCTGATGCTGTCGAATACTCCTTTTTTTTTTTTTTTTTTCTTACTATTGGTCGCTATTGGTTATATGTTTGTTAATGTTCAAATTTTCAACTTATCTTGTAAAATTGTTTCGTTCAGTTTGTTTGAAGTGTTTTTTCTTCACTAAACCTCTAACATCCAACTCTCTGTTTGTGTTTTCCTACAGTTTAAACTGTTTCTCTCTTGGAAATAACTCCAGATATTTAAAGTTCAAAGTCTTCCGGAAAAAAATGGGCCTACGCACTTACTCTCAGGACATTTTTTGACCGTTTTATTGGTCAAGATAAGCAAAATAGTCCAGGCAGACATTTTGGGGCTCAGGCGTTAAAGGGTTAAAGACCCTGTAAACTGAATATCAAGTTTACTACAGCTGTTGAAACTCAGAAGAAGTCCTCGTTTAGTTTTTATACATGTGTCATAATCCTCTCATGAGATAAGTATGTACTGACGAATGGATGTTTTTAAAAAAAGAATCACCAACGTCTTTTCTCCCTTAGCTCCTCGTTTGCACTTCTAGCTCCAGGAGGAAAAACAGCAGGAGCAGCACACAGACGAGGACTTCTTCCATCTGTTTATGATTTCTTTTTGGTCTGAAATTATAACATTTTACATTTTTTCCGCCTGACTGTCTGCTATCGTGACTAAACAATAACGCTGTTTGGAGCCCAAGCACCAAATTGCCTCCAAACACGGCGTTACATCATATTTTTGTGACAGCGTGTTTCTGTTGATCTTCCACTTGGCCTGAACCATTGTTACTACAAATTTACCACAACATAATTCCTCCCTGACATGTCGGGACACGCAGCGGGCTCCGTGTGCCATCCCTCCCTGACTAAACACACGGAGATCTAAGAGCGGAGATGGAGGGGAGAGGAGAGGGAACAAAGGAGGGCAGGGACGAGACGCCGAGGCACAGAGAGAGAAAACTCGACCTCGACCTTCAAATTTAGAGAGAAAGGAAGCAGTTATTGTAGAAAATTACACTCCTGTCAGCTGCTGATGAATGATATGAGAAAGATGAACCCAATAACAGAGTGAGAGACAGCTCATGATGTAAGAAGATCCAGGAAAATAAATATATTTCCACACACTTTTGTTTTATGGCGGTAATGTTATTTTTCAATGAGTCAATTCACTGAGTTGTTGGAAAAACTCTCTGTATCTTGACCTCAAAGTGATGCCTTCACTTACATTAAGGAAACTCACATAACTGGAGTTAGTGCCAGAAATGTTTCATATTTTTTACGATTTATAACGGGGAAAAGGTTTTTTTTCCTAGTTTGATTGTGAAATTTAAAGATTGTCATGATAAAAAGCAGTTTATCCCTCTAATGCATGAATTTTGAAAGTCAGTTTTTTTTTCAAACATTTGTAATTCAACATAAAACAGTGTGAACTTAATGTAAACATGACTTTTTTTTTTTTGCAATTTCACGAATAATCTTTTTTTAATGCTTTTCCAAACCTTTTAACTCTCTTTCATCCATTTTAACACTGAATAATTTATAGTTCATAAGCTTTTTCACCCTCAAATGTTTGTCTAAAAATTTTTTAAAAATATATATATGTTTGGAAAAAAAATTGAAAACATTTTTTCAGGCCTTAAGAAGAATAAAAATATCCTGACACAGACTAATACGAATTTCCACCACATGAACTATTGAATTTAGGAGTAAATAACTTTGAAATAGGTGTCCACTGTAGTGACCACTATGCACCACAGGGTTAATTTATACAAAAAATGACCTTAAAAATAACCCAAACTCAAGATGCTAAGCTTCAGAAATATAAGTTGTTGCAAATCCTGTTTTTTTTTTTTTGCATTAGTCTGTACGTGACCTCTGTTACTTCCAGAGCCAGCCTTACGTCATGAAGAGGAAAAAACATTCTTAAATGGCTTTTGTGCAAAGAGAGGGAGAAGCTGTGAGACACTGGAGGATCTGCTGATGCTGTCAAATACGTCTTTTATTTTACTATTGGTCATATGTTTGTTAATGTTCAAATTTTCAACTTATCCTGTAAAATTGTTTCAATTTGTTTGTTTGAAGTGTTTTTCTTTCACTAAGCCAGCTGTAGTGACCACTATGCACCACAAGGTTAAACTGTTATAATGCATATTTTTCTAAGATCTTAATTTTTTTTTTTTTTTTTTTTTTTGGCTGTTAGATGTAATCAAGAATGTTTGCAGTTAAAAATGTCTTATTTTGTCACCTACCCCCCTCTATGACTAAAGACATTAAAAAATTAACATGAAAACAGTATCTGATGTTTGTGCAAATTATCTAGTTTGCTTTTTAGGCCACAAAGAGTCATTAGTGGCAATTTCAGTTTGAGTCATACAAAGTTAAAAAAAATCCCCACAGGAGCTTTAATGCTCATATATGTCTGATTCATTCTGCTGGGGAAAAAAAAACCAGGAAATCTCTTGAAATTTGTATAAGTATGTGATAGAAAATACACTGTTCTGCAAGTGTACGGTCATTCTAATACAAAATAAGCAATAAAAAGCAATATTGCTCCTTCAAAAACACAATTAAAATTGAAAAAAAAAAGTAATTAATTGATTTTTTTGGCAAACTTTTAGACTCTCAAAACACTTTGGAGTACTTCGATCCTGCATCCAACAAAGTTTCTTGAAAAGCCTGACCTGCCAATACCTTTTTTTTTTTTACTAACTGGTAGCACACAACTTAAATGTTACAATCTCATTTTATCAAAAAATGTTGAAATATTTGTGAAACAATCCAAACTTGATGTTTTAACTGTATGTGAGTTAATTCTCTCAAATGTAAATGAAAAGTTTAGAACATTGGTGTCCAAACTTCGAAATTATATCAGTTTCTTTTGGCTTTCATTTTCCAAATTTAAGAATAAACTGTTAGTCTGGCAGAGCAAAAAAAAACTATAAAAGCTGACTTTCAGACCCTTGACCCCCCAAAACTAAGGAAATTGAGGCTGATACCAATCCAGGCTGATTTATTGGTGCATGTTTTAGTAATATTATTTTTTTAATTCACTGAGTCTTTGGACAAACTGTCTGTATCCTGAGCTCAAAGTGACGCCCTCACTTTAAAACTCAAATAACTGGAGTTAGTGCCACGAACGTTTCATATTTCTCATGTTTCATAACAGGGATGGAAATTTACAGTAATCCCTGAACTCGATTGCTGGAATGACCAAATGGAGGAGTAATCACAGTGTATTTTATATATTTATTCATCCTCTGACCATAATTATAAGCTTCACTTAAATCTTTTCCACTCTCGTAGTCGCTGTTCTCAATGATGGCGGCTTGTACTTCAATTCGACGAACGCCATCAGCTCTCTGAAGTTTTCTTCTTCCAGAAAACTTAATGGGAGCACATCTCCGGTTTCCGTTTCGCTTATAAGCAGAATAATCTTCTCCGCTCTGGTTTTGTCACAACAATGTCCCAACAGGGAAAAGTTTTCTGTCTCTGCTGTTTTCTCTTTAGTGCGTGTGGTTAAGCATCAAACTAGTATTTCAATGTTATGAGACTTAAACGTCACATATTTTAAACTGCACATTAACTTCATGGTTTTTGACAAGAGCTGCTGTAGCCCCATGAAAATCAGCTTTTACAGTTTTGTTGTCACTTTGCAACGTAAAGTACTTTGGTCGGCTGCTGGCTTTTTTTAAATGTGCAACACAAATAAAACTGACATTGACGTTGACTTTAAAAACATGTTTTTACTGAAATCCAGCGCGATGGTTGGCTGAATCATACGTTTGTATCCTGTTCATTATTTTCCTCCCTGGTATATTTAATTAGGCCAAATAGGGACGATACAGAACCCAGTGCTTTTATAGGTGCCGACTGAATTCAGTTTGTGTTTCTGAGGATCAATTCACGTAAAATCAAACTGCTCCATGTTTCAGTACCTAAACACATCTTTGAGACTGTGAGAGAGTGGAAGATTTTCAATGAACTAGGTTTTGATTTGTGCATTTATTGTCTTCAAATTTATTCTGCACCGTCTGTTCTGACTGTTTATAAAGTACAAGGTGAAAAAATTCCTCCATTCTTCCCCCCTATTATTGTGAAAATGCTTCCAACATATTTACATGTAATTAGCAACTACTTTTGTGGTAAACCTTATTTACTTAAATTATATCTCATCTCTGAGTAGAAAAAAAAAAAGATAGAGCTCTGATTCTTTTTGAACTAAAGTTATTATTAGAGGTGCATATGTTGATTTATTATCACAGCTAGATAAAGTCAAAGTGATGGCAGGATACTGTTTTAAAATACTTAAAATTTCTTTAACAGCAGGAAGATGCTACAAATTTATATAAAACATACATAATTCAACAATAACAGTCAAAACTAATTTTACATGTAAGTAGCATTGCATGGGACCATCCATGTAATTTTCAATCGATTCTATGAAAGAAAATTAAAGTTATAACAGAATAACTTTTGACGTTGGATCAAAGTGACCTGAAGACAACAGGAGGGTTAAAAAGAAACACTGTGTTGTTGTAGTTAATTTATCAAGTTATAGTTATATTCAGTTAAGAGTTCTCATGTTGAAGAAGTTTGAGAAACAACTGTGATGTTACAATACAAACAGCTGAATGTTGTTTTGATGTATTTGTTGCAGTTGATGTATTGAGTAATCCGTGTTAAAATTGAAAGATTTTGAGAAATATTAACAGGGGTCTCACCATCTCGCCACATTCACTGCACATTGCTGACGTTGTTGATTATAATGTCTCTGTCCAAGTCCAAAAGAAAGCACAGAGTGTTTCAGGAAAGTTGGGAAAAAGAATTGAGCAACAAAAGCCAAATAATAATTTAAAATACTTCATGTTGAGGAGGACATTTGTTCAAACAGTTAAATATTCTTTTCATTTTTATTCTATTGAATATTTGAAGTGGCCCCTGTTGAGGAATTTTCTGGAAGCTTGACCACTTGACGAAGAAAACTCAGGAGACTCAGATGACTTAAGTTGAAAAGGTTTATGTAGCTCGATCGAGGAGAAGAGACAGACAGTACACTTGGATGCGCAGTGTAATGCAGAGTCAATTCTGCCAGACCTCTCTGTGTATTCAGTATTTATCATTTTTGATGTTTATGTCTATTTAGGAGACCAATGAGTTCAGCTTAGGATGTTCCTCTCATCCTGATACAAGAGAAACAGTCCTCACTATGGAAGAATACAGGAATGTGTATATCTAGAGCCATATACAGGGCTGTGACTATGTTTGAGACATACAGAGGAAATTAAGGTAATAATTGTGTAGAATAATAAGGAATTAGGAAAATTCCATGACAGACCCCTTATAAAACAATTTAAGGCTCAGTGGCCCCAGAGTAATTTGAGTTTGAGACCCCTGAATATTAACAATTATTACAAAATGAACACACATAAGTACCACAAATTGGTTCCGTTGAGCACTGATACCGACCAAAGACTGTATAATAAATGGATATAGTCTCTGTGATGTCACTCGTCTGTTTCTGAAGTCGAGTTTTGAAGCAGAACGGCCGGAATTGTGACGGTGACGAGAGCCCAAACTCACAAGCATTGGGCGTCCGTCAGTCACGTGATCTGTGATTGGGCAAGCCCTCGATCTTAATATCTTCCAAACAGCCGAGTTAGAAAAATATTCACCCCCAGTACAGTGTGTGCCGTTAGTGAAATTAACAATCCAGACAGGAGACAGTTTTTATACCAGATTATGAATATGCGAATGCCGGCTCTGAAAATAACAGTTTTTAGTTTGGTGTGTACGTGACTTCCGGTCCTTCCGAAGCCAACCTCAGACGGTCACTTTATGATAAAAAGCAGTTTATACTGTCATAATGAATGTCTTCTTCTAACATCTAAAAGTTGTCTCAGTTTAAAAAATCTCATCCTGAATAATTTTTTGGCTGTTAATTGTGATTAAATATGTTTGCAGTGATATTAATGTCGTAATTTGTCACCTACCCCCCCCTCTGTAAGTAAAGACACGAAAAAATTTAATATTAAAACAGTCGCCAACAATGGTGCAAATAATCTAGTTTGCTTTTTAGGTCACAAAGAGTCATCAGTGACAATTTCAGTGTGAGTCATACAAAGTTTAAAAAAAAAAAATCCTCACAGGAGCTTTAAATGTGTCTATATTTCTGATTCATTCTGTTGGGGAAAAAAAAAAAACAGGGAATCTTTTGAAAATTTATTTACATAGGCTATAGGAAACACACTGTTCTGCAACTATAAGAGCATTTTAATGCAAAATAAGGAATTACAAAGCAATAGTGCTCCTCAAACTACTGCAAAAAGAAAATTAAAATTGGAAAAAAAATGAAATTAATTGATTTTTGTGATGAATGTTGATGGTTTATGGATTAAAATAGATATGTGACACTCAGGAAAATTAACCCACCTTTATTTTTCCATCCTCACCATCACCTGCTGGACCTCCCTGACCTTATCTACCCCTGACGTCATCACCTTCGCGTGACATTCTCTGCAGGTAAACTTCCGCAAATCATGAATCACTCAAACGTGCTGAAGCCACTTTGTTTTTGTGGAAACACGAGGTGAATGCTCGTGGATTAGCACTAACACTGGAGATCACACTGTTATAAATACAGGGCCTAAAGATGGTGATGAGTGACCAGCTCTAACCCCGCCCACGCGGCGCAGGCCTGTGGGTAAATGCAGTGGCATACCCTGCGGAGACATATAAAGAAGTCCAAATATGACGCTTTTAAACTTTAAACTTACACTTTCTGGACGGGTTTCTTCCTCCTCTTCACCGCGTAGACTCCACCGTTTCCCGGCATAGTGGCTGGAAGCTTCTTTTTAACTCTTTGGTTTCACTTGAAAGGAAAAAAAGTCCAAGTATACATTAAAAAAAGTTTAATTTCTAGAATCCACGGACACACCCTGTACAGTAAAACTGCAGCAGAGTCAGGATGTGTCGCTGTATTTGAGTTTAATCCCGGTAATTTGAAGATATAATCCACATCTGTGAAGTGAAGTAGCAGCGAGGCTCTCGGTCAAAGACTAAATTTAAAAACTAAGTTAACAGGGGAAGTACAGACACAGCACACACACATTCTGCAGACAGCCCTCACTCTGTGTGGCTCTGTCTGTCTCAGCCAATCACAGACGCCCTATCATCTCCTCCGCGCTCATATTTATGTGTCGCTGTCTCTGATTGGTTGAGAGCGTCACCTCTGTTTATCTTCCTCGTCCTTTACTGTAAAACACACAAAGGAAGTTTGGGAACGAAATTTGCTGCATATAAACCTATAATTACAACTTAAAACTTCATAAATTTGAGTTATTTACTTAATGTGAAGCCAAAAAAGTTAGGAATCAAACATTGTTTTTCCATCTATTCGAACTCAGCCATGTTTTTCTGCTGTAAAATATTATTAAAGTATTCACGCCATCTAGTGGTGACAGTAGTTATTGCAAGATTCAAGGAAAATGTATGGAGACTATATGTGCCAAAAAGAAATGGATAAATATTTAATTGAATAAAAAATTGTTAAAATTATTTTCTAAAATTATAACAATTTTAAATAAATATTATTATTATTATTATTATTATTATTATTATTATTATTATTATTATTATTATTATTATTATTATTATTATATTGGTGGTCCCCTTTAGTGCCCCCCCAACAAATGAACACTGCAATTTTTGCACAGTTTATTATTTTATTCTGTCTATTTGTTAAAAAGGCTAGTTTATTGTGTTCTTCTTTCATTCTCTTTTTATTGTATATTTGTATATATTCATTATTCTCATTTCTATGACTGGGCTTGCTCCGGGACCAGGGTAAACTAATTTCGTCCCACCCATGTTTTACATGGGTTGAATGACAATAAAACTCCTTGAATCCTTGAAATAAAGAAATACATAATACATTTAATAGATATGTACTTTCAAATAATTCATTTAGTGTGCCATTGATTATTTAAAATTGGTAATAATTTAATCATTATTTTATACATACATGCTTAAATAAAGGTTCAATAATTAGTTAAAATGTTCATTCATTTATCCATGTACTTGCAAATGTATATGTGTAGGAATGCGAATATTTTCTCCGTCATACATTACATCATTCTGAAAATAAGTATGTATTTACTTGTTATTATTACATGTGCTTTAATTATTATTATTATTATTGTGTATATTTCAATAGCTGTGTTTTTTTGTTGTTGTTGTTTTTTCTCTCTCTCCTTTGTTGGCCATCTGGGAGTGGGTGGGTGGGATTGTTGTTTTGTTATGTGTTCTGTAGACTAAAAAGGTTAAAAAAATAAAGTTTAAAAAAAAAGAAAAGTTCATTCATTTTACGTAGTAACACATCTACTTATTTATTTTGAAAAAGAAAAAGTGTAATCATTGAGAATTTGTTCATTTTTCTTCCAATATTGAATAATTGATGACACATCTATTTATTCAATTGTTAATATATTTCATATTTCATTGTGGCACTTCTTCAGAGGCAGGTATCATGAAAAAAGTGAAACAAGTAGATGTGTTTGCACTGAATCAATGAAGATTTTAAATAATTTTAAACCATATTTTAACTATTTGGGTTTTTTTTCATAAATATTACATGAAAATATTCATGCAAATCATAAATTTAACATGTAATCAATGTTAATCATAAGATATATATTGAATTATTTAAGTAAATCATAAATAATACATTTAATCATTTATGTAGTTCATTATACATAAAACATCATTCATTACCCATTTTAATTAATTAATTAATAGCACATTTGTCTCATCAAGTAGCAACATGCTTTTAATATATAACATGTTTTTTTATCCGTCATTGATTTTTTTTTCTTCCAAAAATTAAATCATGAATGACACATTTCATTAATCATTTAATTTTCTTTTTTTAGATTGCATTTGGGGTGCTTTTAGTTCTCCATAATACAATTTTATATCAGATAAAAATGGGTGAAAAGCATATCAAAAGTTTAGAAACAAGCAATGCGATTTCTTAATATTCTATCTCCATTTTCTTCGCGAGGATATATTTTTTTTCTTTGGCCTAATCAGGTTTTTTTCACTTTCAATGAAACAAACACTTTCTTCAAAAACAATAACAAAGAGTCAAATGAAAAAGTCAGGGTAAAGAATATCCCATGGTCATGATTTGTGACAAAAATAATCTTTTTTTGTCACTGAAATGAGTAAACCATTGTGAATCTTTGCTGCATAGAAAGTTATAAAAAATCAGGTCATGAAACCACATTAGTAAAACTTTTACCACCAGTGAAAACCTTTAACAGGAACAAATCCAGACACAAACTGAGACTTAAATCAATATAAACCGTTTATTTCATGTTACCAAAATATGTGTTTTCTTTAAGAATGCACATTTATGGTGTGATTATTTTCAAGTGCTACAGTTTTTCAAAGAAGAAAAGTGAGTTTGATTTAATCAAATTCATGAGTTTACAAAGGCCCTGATCGCTGCCTTTAGAGTTTATGATCAGACACAGAAAGAAGACGATGATTGTGGAAGTTACAGAGTTTTGATTTGGTGGAATGTGATCGGACTCAGAGAATCAGCGGCTTCGGTTTTTCCCAGGGAAACTCTTCTCTGCCGAAGTGACCGTAGCAGGCGGTGGTCTGGTAAATGGGACGTTTCAGACCCAGCTCCCTGTCAGAGAAAAACACTCCATGAGACGCTGTTTCATCAGACAAAAGATAAAGTGTTTGCAGCTTGGCCATTTTTCAGAGAATATGAATGATAACAAAAACTTTTCTTTCACTCGTGGTTAGAGGTTTGACTGTTTTTACTCTTTTTAAATCATAATAACAACAGAAACTTCCAAAATGACCCTGATGAAAAGTTTCCACCCCCCAGTTCTTAATAGCGTGTATTTCCCCCTTTAACATCAATGACAGCTTGAAGTCTTTTGTGCTCGTTGTGGATGAGGGTCTTTATTTTCTCAGATGGTAAAACTGACCATTCTTCTTGGCAAAAAGCCTCCAGTTCCTGTAAATTCTTGCTCTGTCTTGCATGAACTGCAGGTTTAAGGTCAGGAGACTGAGATGGCCACTCCAGAACCTTCCCTTTATTCTGCTGTAGCCAATGGCAGGTCCACTTGTCCTTGTGTTTTGGATCATTGTCATGTGTGAATGTCCAAGTACGTCTCATGTGCAGCTTCTGGGCTGATGAGTGTAAATTTTCCTCCAGTATTTTCTGATAACATGCTGCATTCATCCTTCATTCATCAGTTTGGACCAAGTTTCCTGAGCCTTTGTAGCTCACACATCCCCAAAACATCAGTGATCCACCTCCGTGTTTCACAGTAGGAATGGTGGACCTTTCATCATAGGCCTTGTTGACTCCTCTACAAATGGAACAATGTTTATGGTTGTGGACAAAAAGTTCACTTTTG
>RPOG01007311.1:0-18909 GCA_008086565.1 Thalassoma bifasciatum
ACATACACAAACACACGTATATACCCACACACACACAAACAGAGCAAGACAAACAGGACATTCCAGCTGCCGGCTGCACCGGATTCCTCGCCTTGGCTAATCTGAAACGGAGGAGAGTGAGACTGGGAGTGGAGCAGAGCAGGGAGGCAGGGTGAGAACAGTGGGTGATGGAGAGGGTGAGAGAGAGGAAGAGAAAGAGGGCCAAGCAGAGGGTGAGAAGAAGAAACAGATACAGTGATTGAGAGATAGAGACAGAGCTGCTGGGGAGCAGAAGGGGGAAAACAGAAAGCAGGAGGAGATGGGGTATGACTAAAGAGGATTTATGTATTTATACCTTTGTGTCCTCATGTGGACGTGTACACAGTTCTTTCAAAACTTTCTGTCAAACCTTAACCCCTTTTGTCACAATGCAGGTGCATTATTAAAGCCCCTGTAAAGAGCTTTAGGCTGGTATTGAAAGAGACCAACAGCCTAATCATTCCAGATCCTTCTCCACTACATCACAGCACCAGATCTGATAAGTTTCAATTATGGTCTATTTGTAAACTCTCACTCTGCTCTGTTGCATTCTGGCTGTTTTTCAGCTTGGCAGGTTGGAGGCCTATAGATCAGATACTCAAATCTCCTATTTATGCCGGGGAAACCAACCAACCAGTTTGTACGGAGCATATCAAGCAGGACATATAAACACAAGATGTATTCACCATTGCAAAAACAACAACTCAACTTATGGTGCTTTTCCACTATGCAATTCCAGCCCTACTCTACTCGGCTCGGCTCTACTCTACTCGGCTCTACTCGGTTTGGTTACCTTTTCCACTAGCCTGACTACAGACTCACGGTGGGCGTGGATCTTATAACACAGCTGCGCTAAAGTGCTGCGCAGAAGTGCGTGCATGTCATCTATAACACGACACAAACATAATTTTGTATTAACATATGTGCCACCGTGGTCTTTAAAGGAAAAGAACAAGGCTTTCAAAAGATTTCATTAAAGTAATACAGCGGCTCAATGTGGTGTGGCATGACACAGGAGCAGAGGTAAACAACAGCCTCGTGCTGCTGCGCGCAGAGGGAAACGAAGGAGCTGCTTAACGACATTAACTCTTCACTCGATCCTGTGAGATCCCTTTAATTTTTGATTTTTGGGCCTGGTATACCAGAGATTTTTTGTTGAGCAATCATTCTTCTTTGAACTGGTTTTCCTTTTTGGATCCCTGTGGATTAATGGACTGATTGGTGCTTAAAGACTCTCGTGGTAGACAGATCGCTCCTGCACCGACGAACTTTGATTTAATTTAAAAGACTCTTTAAACCGAACAATCTTTGCGGTTAACTTCTTTTTCCTTTAAGAAGGACTTTAAACTTGTTTAGGAATCACGAAGGAGCATTTTAGGGCTGTATTTTGTGTTCATTCAGTCTGGTTCTGTGCCGTCGGGTTTAAATGTCATTAAAAACCCGTCGCTGACTTATTTGTTTGCCTCTTGTAAGTGATTCGTACAGAGTCTTAAGCTTCCGTGAGGACATTCTCTGACCAATGAGTGACCGGCAGACCATCGACGTCACCTTTTAGTATCGGCTTTACTCGCTTGGAACCAGGGTAGAGTAGGTACTAAAAACTGGCGTCTGCCGCGTAGTACCGCGCAAGTGGAAACGCAACACAAACCGGGTAGAGGCGAGTAGAGCCGAGTAGAGTAGGGCCAAGGCGAGTCAGTGGAAAAGGGCCTATAGTAAGTGGAACCAGTCAACAGCCCAATATGAACTCGAGCTATCTGGGAGTGCAGTAATGTGTCAGACTGAGCACGTAGCCAGTGCAAGTTGATGGAGAAGAGGGAACCAGTATCGTAGGACAAAAAAAATCCAGGGTTAACCTTGAATTCATCTCCGTAAGAGAAAATCCAGCTTTGTAGTACAAGCCTCTGAACTCACTGTGGTGGACAATTTATCAAGATTAACACCGGTGTCTGCTGAGCTTAATTCTACAGTATGAAAGTTAAGTAAAGAGTCTCTACTACCAACCTTGGCTTTACCCTTTGACAATGGATGTGTCAGCGTTGAAACATTTTCAAAAGTGCACTTTGAATGCCCTCTATTCCTAAACAGTTCACACAAACATAAAAATTCCACAAGGTTCTGATAGCTTCGACATTGCTCTTTCAGCTGATATGCATTTAATGAAATATGCGAAAACACACAGACCGCAGAGCTGGATGGATGCGAAACACAGCAGAGTTTGTCCAAAAATGCCATAAAGAAGATCCTACGAGGTTATAAAACCTCCACAAAAGCTTCAGCATGACTCTGAGACAAAATGAGCATCTGAAGGAGCAACTTAATGTGAGAAAAGGTAACTGTTGATGGGATAAATTTCAGGATGAATGAAGCTCTTGCTAGCTAGTTTTTACTTCTTATATGTGACTTCATGAGTAGTTTGATGCTTGTATCGTGTGGTGACTCTTTTAGAACAGTGTGCAGTCTAATTTTTACAAAGTGTGTATTTTACTGTTGATGATATGTAGTAACCTTTTTAGAGCAGGCTATGTTTGTTCTGCATGTGACTATGCGTCGCACAGTGCATAATATGGTGCATGAAGTTTCTCTGCAGTTTCAGAAATGTTTCAAGCCTCTTTGTGCTGTGTGAGCATAATTTGAGGCTTGAATTGAGTGCTAATCTTTCTAAATAATGTGAAATGCCTTGTTTGTATTGTACAATGTTGTTGAATATCTTTCTCTGCTTTCAGATTCAGTTCTTATGTCATGATGAGGGGGAGACATCCTCAGTTGGCTTGAGTACACAAAGACAGAGAAGCTGTGGGGCGCTTAAGATTCTAGTGATGTTGTCCAGTACCCTTTTTTCACAAAATAAGAGGAAAAGTCTCATTAATGTTTTTGTACATATGGTTTTAATGTTCAAATTTTCAGTTCATAGTGTAAAATTTGTTTGTTCTGTTTGATTGCAGTGGGTTTTTCTTATAACTACAACTCTAAAATTAAATCCTATTGTTTGCCTTTTTCTTTAATTTGAACTGTTTTGCTCTTATAAAACATACAGTAAATTCGGGACAACTCCAGATATGGGAAGTTCAAAGTAGTCCAGAAACAAAAATATCCTGCCCTCAAATACGATGAGCCAGTCCCAGTGCTTACAGACAGACATCCCCGAACAACTCTGACTTTCTTCGCATGGGTGCCCACTGACACGCACTGAAACCCAGTTACTGTTCTGTTCTGAACTCATCTACTACAAAACAGATTTAGGGTAAAACACATGGGCATTGATGCATTTCAGCTGCTCTATTACAAATGGCGTTTCAGCCGACCTAACATGGAAACTTTTGAAAACAACCTTCAGAGTGGATTTTTCTGAAACACTGTTACCATCTTAATGGCAAGCTGGAGTTTTCAGTGGAAACGCTGACATCACACAACCATTTACACGTACAGATTACACTTTTATTGTGGCATGGCATAGTCAAGCGCAAACTGGACAATGACAGTTAACAGTCGCAATGGTGGACTATATTTGCGCTGCTGAATCTGCTGACAGCCTTTCAACAAAATGTGCATCTGTTATACCATTTCTGTTAGGGATGGGTATCGAGAACCGGTTACTGTTAGGAATCGATAGAGAATTGGATCGATAAGGGTATCGATATCAATAAAAGCTTATCAATACCAAGCTGCAACCTCCGGTCTGAAAAAATGAGACAACACGGAAGTGCTAAAAAGCTGCTGTTCCTCTAGTGACCGCTTGAGGCTGGCTCCAGAAGCACCGGAAGTCCTGTACAAGCAGACGGGAAAAAGGCCATTTTCAGAGCCGAAATCGGCGTATTTAAAGCCTGGTACAAACTCTGTCTCCCGTCTGGATCGCTAATTTTGCTAACAGCACACACTGTGAGGGGAGTGAATTTTTTTCTAACTCGGCCGTTTGGAAGATATTAGGATAGAGAGCTTACCCAATCAGAGCCACAGCTCAGATCACGTGACTGACGGGCGCCCAATGGCTGTGAGTTTGGGCACTCGTCACTTGTCCCATTTCCAATATGGCCGCGCCCGTCATTTAGCCTCAAAACAGAGCTGCAGTAACAGACGGTTGACGTCACGGAGACTACGTCCATGTTTTATACAGTCTATGATCAATACCCATGCCTAATTTCTGCTATCAGCAAAGAAGCATTTAATACATACACTAGATGATCAGCTTGCGGTGTGTACAGCTCCGTACACAGTTATATCGCCAACTACAGGCCAGGCACGCATGCTACAGCATTTTCAGTACCTCAGCGTTTTCATATAACTGCTAATTTTTTCACTGCTTTTTTGCCTTTTCAGGTGAAATGTGAAATGTCTCATTAATTGGGGCCTTAACCAAACATCACAAAAGCATTGTTTGAGTAACTTCAAGGGCTAACTTTATCATTATTCAACAGCTTGTTTGTTTGACAGTGTTATCAACAGTCAAAGTAAGATGAGCATCACCATCGACTCACTTCTCTAGGTGCATCCTGGACAGACATCTGTTAAAGTCAGATGTTGGCTCTGACTTCTCTTCAATGTTTCTTTTACATAACAAACGTGTTGCTCTGCATTTGCCAGCGTTAGCCATAAAATCTGTACAAGCAAAATGTACGATCCATGGCATTTCCAATGACATCTTGCCACATTTTGTGGCTGATCAGGATGAATCATAAATAAGCCCAAGTCCTCAGAGTCCCAGTGCACCCAGAGCTCAAGTCTGGGTGGAAGCCCTTGTCATCAGAGCATGTTTCTGGACTCCAGTCGGACTCCAGCGCTAAATCACTGGTGTATTCACACATCTGAAAGTATGTGTTTGTGGCTCTTCTGCTGTGAGTTTACGAGCTGTGCACCATGTGCTCCTGCAAACCCATAATGCAAAGTGTAATCACACGCTTAGGACAATATATCTTTCCAGGGTGCAGAGTGTAACTATGACACAAATCGCAAGGCTTTTGTCTCTGCATGATTTAGAGTGTAGCATGTGATTGACAGCTATTCGTAATGTAAATCTCTATCTTACTGTAATGTCGGGTTCTTTAAGTACAGACAGAAAAAGTTGTTGATGATAGCACCTGGGTTGGCTTTTCTTGCATAGAAAATAAACTATGGAGGGGAAAGCTGAGAGCAGCAGAGAACAAGACTCTCCACTGATTATTACCCTTGGAAAGACTCTCAGATCTATAATTAAATGTCCCTAAAAACAACCTATACACACATTCATCCTCCCCTCTGGGTGCTGACAGAAACCTCAGTGCTGTCTTCAATTTCGCACACTAGCATGCAGACACACACTCACAGACACAGACGCAGACACACACACACACCACAGATGCATATCATGCATGCACCCGCAGAGACAGGTGTCATTGCGTTGCTATGTTATCCTGGGGCCAACTCGAGTGTGGGAAAAAAGAGAACAGGCATGATTCTTTACGACTGGATGCTTGTTGAGTGATGGCTCATCTTCCTTATCTTACCATGTGTGTTTGTGTGTGAGTGTGTGTTTATGTCGGTGTTACATTGTGTCTGCACAATCAAGTTCAATGTGAGCCAAGACACTAGAGTCACATCTTGCAGGTTTGACTGTGGGATTTTCAAACCCCTGTACGAATACTATTTACGTAATAAAAATTGTGTGTTGGTTTTTAATGATGACTACTTCAGTGTTAATACAGAAAGGAGAGTGTATGGTCACATCTCTTGCCCCCAAACACATAAATGTCAGCCTGTTTAAAAACTTTTTTGAAGAACCTTATAAACTCAGGTTTTAAAAACACAGTTTATAGAAATGGCCCGATAAGCATTTGTCATATTGTTGATACAATATGATTTTTTAGCAGCAAGTATCTGCCAATACTGAGTCCCCCATTCTCTGGTTTACAGTGATAAACTTTGCTAAAGGAGGAATTAAGTGAAGATACACACATTTTTGTTTAGTTTCAATACTGCTTGGCCAATAAAAAAGCCGCCACCTGGATTTAACTAAGCAAATAGCAGGCCTCCTATTGGATAATTAATGCATGGGTGATTATCTTTTAGCTGGAAAAAAGTTATTTAACCCCAGCTGATGTAATGACTAACTTCTTCTTTCTTCAACAACCATGCGGAAAGACACATCCCGTGGTCGTGGAAAAGATGTTAGTCTGTTTAAGAAGGGTCAAATCATTGGCATCAAGCAGAGAAAACATCTAAGGAGATTGTAGAAACTACTAAAATTGGGTTAAGAACTGTCCATGCATTTGTAAAACCTCGAAGGATGGTGGGAAACCATCATCCAACAGTAGAATTCAGGATTATGTTTAACAGTAAAAGAACATCTCCACACACTCACACACAATGCAAAGGGGGAACTCAATATATTGGGATTGATCAGCTGTATATCCTTCAGAAAACCACTAATCAGTCAGGCTAACTGGAAAAAGGATACAGTTTGCTAGGGAACATGAAAATTCGAGTCTGGAGGAATGAAAGAAGGTCATGTGGTCTGATGAGTCCAGATTTACCCTGTTCCAGAGTGATGGGTGCATCAGGGTAAGACGAGAGGCAGGTGAAGTGATGCACCCATCATGCCTAGTGCCTACTGTACAAGCCTGTGGGGACAGTGCTATGATCTGGGGTTGCTGTAGTTGCTCAGGTCCTGGTTCAGCAACATTATGTTCCCAAAGAATGAGGTCAGCTGACTAACTGAATATACTGAATGACCAGGTTATTCTATCAATGATTCTTTCTCCCCTAATGGCATGGGCATATTCCAAGATGACAATGCCAGGATTCACAGGGTTCAAGCAGTGAAAGAGTGGTTCAGGGAGCATGAGACATCTTTTTCATACATGGATTGGCCACCACAGAGTTCCGACCTTAACGCCATTGAGAATCTTTGGGATGTGAATGTGTGCTGTAATCAAAGCTAAAGGCAGTCCAACCAAATATTGCAGTGTGTGACCTTTTATTTTTGGCAGCAACTTTTTTTTTGGTCTTGACTGTGTTAACAGGCAGTAAAGCTTCGAGTTTGACTCAGACTTCTGGTCTCACTCACATATGCTGCGCAGTGTCCTTATTTAAAAAATGAAGCTGCATGCATATCAAAGTAGTTCCAGTTCACTTAGAGGGGAAACAACATTGTAATGACAGTGGCTGAGATGGATGCAGCTGCAGCTCTTTATGTTTTTGCCGTGTTGTTTGTTTGTTGTGTTTGAGCACATTGTTCCTATTTATCATGGTCATCAATTTTATCGTCCGAAAAATTGCTTGTGCTGAATGACGAGGCGTACCAAGGGTTGCTGAGTCATGGTGAATTCAACCACAGTCCATTGGCAATCACATTGTCTAGGTGTGTCAACTAATCTATGCTCAGTCCGATCAAGGTCTGACTAAGCTGTTTAGATGCATTTGAATAGATTGATCTTTCATTGACGAAGCTCATAATCTGATTTCTGATGCTGCATGTAAACATATTGACAGTCTGTAGTCTCTTTTTGCTCATGCACAAATAAGTATTTTGTAAAACTTTGAAAACAAGGCAAGCAAATATTTAAGGTTGGTATCTGTAAAAGTTTAAAATATCACACTGACACAACAGTAATGAAAAAAATGCCTTTCTTCTAAAAAAGAGACCTGATGAGCTTTATTCGTTCGCTGATAGAAGTGACAGAATATATATATATATTTTTGACAAAAGGAGAGTCTCTTCGAGAACACTACACACTACCAATGTAAGCAAACAGTAGATTCTCTTTTGTTCCTTGGTTAGGGAAAAAGAGTTTCATCATCCTGTTTTGAGACTTATGGAATGGGTGTAAACCAATGTTTCCATATCATTGCTTTCTGTTTCATTAAAATTCACAGGAACATTTGATCATTTCTGATGAAACACTCAATGACTAAACTTCTTCCTCCGGCAAAGAAGTCGTCTCCACAGAAGGCGTCACACCCTTTGCAGCAAAGAGAAAGCTAAATGATTGTCCTTGTTCATTCATAAACTCACATGTTACAGTGACACTACAACCACAACAGTCTTTTCTAACGTAGCTCCCCTGCAGACGGACAGAAAGAGTAACACAGCGACAGCGCGTCGCCCTCCAAGACACAAAACAGACAAAGGACACAGCAAGAGTACAACTCATCAGTCATCATTAACTGTTTTCATGTGTGCGCCAGACAGAGTGTGAGAGAAACCTGCTTCACACTCTCTCCTCATGTGGGTTTTCACTTTTAGCACTTTCTCAAGTGTGTGTGTGTGTGTGTGTGTATGTGTGTGTGTGTGTGTGTGTGTGTGTGTGTGTGTGTGTGTAACAGGAGACACGCAGCCCTCGCCACACACAGTGGGAAATATTTGGGATGGTTTCCCTCGGAATGTCTTGGCGTGCCTATGGAATGCCCAACCACCTCTCCCCCTCCCCTCCCTCCCGCCCCGCTCTCTCCTCTCTTCTCTCTCTCTGTTGCTCCCCTTTCCTCTCAGCAGAGGGGAGGGGAGGGGAGGGGAGAGTGGGAAAAACGGCGGGACACACAAATTTGACCTCAGTTTTGTCACAATGAGGAGCTGCCTGTGCAAAGAGAAAGAAACCGTATGGAGAAAAGTGAAGCCAAAAATACTCTTGATTTGATGAATTCTAATAAATGATAAAATTTATCAAGGGCAAGCTTTCAAAATGTTAAAAACTTTTTGTTTATGTTTTGCTGCTTGTGTAACAAAGTGAAACCGTAAATATCTGCTCTTCGCATTTGTTTTCAAAGATGACAAATTTTAGTGTGAGAACAAACACGTCCAATCATTTCCAAACTTGCACACATCCCGATATGAACCATCTTTATTTCTCACACATGGACACATGTAAGCACACACAGCCAGTGAAGGGTAACTCTAAACTTGTCTCAACTTCTCACATTCCTCCTGTTTCTCAGCCCGCGGCTCTCTTTGTAGATCAAAGCCCAGACAACAAGTCTTTCTATCGCCTCGCCCTCCTCCAGCTCTCCTCTTCTTTCAATGCCACCTTTTCTCAGACTCTCTCTCACTCTTCCTCATTCCACAAACACTTATCTGGTTTGTGCAAAAGCTCATTATTTCTGGTCATTCTTACACAATCTCAGAAAAACGCTTTCTCAGCTGCTGTGTTGTTTCCTTTTTTCTTCCGACCCTGAATCACTTGCTCTTTCTCATTTCGTCATCTCCTTTACCACACTACCATCACCTCTGATCTTTTCTTTCCTTATATGCCTCACCAACAGTCTAACAGTTGCCATTGCTCTTGTTTTCACTTCCCCATTAGTGTGGTGCGTGGGAACCAGCACTTCTGTTGCAATATTGTCTATAGCTCAATATTACATATGTGTGGGAATGTTGTGTGTGTACGTTTTAGTTCGTTTATATCCACTGTTTGAATGTGTGTATGTTAGGTTGGTTTTGCATCTGTCAAAATAACTCTGCTATCTCAACATGTCAACGTGCCAGTATGGTATCTTCAAGTGAACTGCACAACCCAGCAGAAGTGCATTCATAAGAGTTTACACATGCAGTGGGCATCAGTGTAAAGAAAGAAACCAAAGGACCGACCTGACTCCACCTTCAACCAACCATGGCAGGAATTAGCAAAAATGCAATCTAGTTTACACACCCTGGCAGAATTTACGATATTCAGGGAACTGAGGATGCCAATAAGCAGTGTTAAAACTCCGATTAAGAAGTGGCAAATAAGGGATTCTGCTAAAACTAACAGATGAAAATTTCAATTAAAACTGCCAGGCAAATTGTTCAGGATGCAAAGAAAAACCAAAAAATATCTTCAGCTGAAATACAGGACTCTCTGAAAGAATGCAGTTTGGCTGTTTCAAGACGCACAATAAGGAGGCACTTGAAGAAAAATGGCCTGCACGGTCGAGTCGCCATAGGGAAGCAATTTCTACTCAAATGCCAAAATATATCCTGCTTACAACACACCAAACAGCACAAAGATGAGCCTAAAAACTTCTGGGACAAAGTTGTTTGGAGTGATGAGACCAAATTAAGCTTTTCGGCCACAACCATTAACGTTACAATTGGAGAGGAGTCAACAAGGCCTGTGATCAAAGGTCCACCATTCCTGCTGTATCTGCATTAGTCAGGGGGAAACACTGCACTGGTCTTTTTCTTGATCTTTCTAAAGCCTTTGATACTTTCGATCACTGTCTGCTGTTAAAAAACCTATCAGGTATTGGTCTGGAAGAATGTTCATGTATATGGGTTCAGGACCATTTGGCTGAGAGATCTCATTATGTTGAAGTAGGTCAGGCCAAATTAGAATACTTTGTTGACTGACAGAGGTGTGCCACAAGGGTCACTTCTGGGTCCTTTGCTTTTCTGTACACATCACTGAATTTGTCTCTACTCTACAAAACTAACACGCACATCTTTAAATAGATGATGCTTTTGTTTATCATGTCGTACGTACTGTACAATCTGCCATAAACAACCTGCAACTTGCTTTTAACGATTTACAACAGTGTCTTATTCATCTTAAACTTGTACAAGTAAAACAAAATTAATGTTTTTCTCCAGGGCTAGGAATGTTAACTTTGAAAGAGTTTAAACACCTTGGATATGACTTGATGAGGAACTTACATTTAAACATCAGGTCAACTCTCTTGCCACCCAGTTGCGGAAGAGAGTTGGTGTCCTTTCCAGAAACAACTCTTGTTTTCCAGTGTCAACTAGTAAAAGTATTGTGGAAGCCATGTTCTTATTTGTTTTGGATTATGGCAATATCATAGCTGCAGTTTCCACTCTCAAGCCCCTGGACTCAGTCGACCACTCTGCTCTGATTCATAACTGGTGACAGGTACAACACATATCACCGACTCCTATATGAGAAGGTTTGCTGGCAATCTCTTGATCAGGGAAGGAACAAACATTGTTTTTCTGTATATTTTCAAGCCACCACCTTACTTCTCAGACCTGTTGGTGTTTTATGATGGAGGTCAGATAATTCTTTCATTCAATTTACTCACCCTTAAAATCCCTCCTGTCTACCCCAAACGTGGTGGATCAGCATTTTCCTTTGATGCCCCTCACTCATAGACCCCTCCAACAAACTCTAAAGACAATCATTCTTTCTCTTAAAGCATTCAAGACCTTGATAACTGAGCACTGTTCCTCTGACTGTAACTGTTTAACTGATTCCTTTGCTTTTTTGATTGATTTATGTTGTGAATTTGTCTGCAAACTCAACAACATCGAAGGAGGGAAACTTCAATGTCTTATTCGAGAAATAAAATAAAGGTCTGAATCTGGACAGTGTCCTCACAAATGAACTTCCAGGATGCATATTTGGGTGCCAAAGACTTATTTGTTGTAAAGAAAAAATAATAATACACAGTAAGGTTCTAGACTCTTGAAAGAATTAAACTGTTTAAAATAAATCAAGAACAACCTTTAATGACATGGGAGGACCCAAGAAAAGAAAAGATGGCTCTTATCACTTTGCTGATCTTGTCCTGAACATTCTGATGTCATATCTTCTGACAAAAGTCTCACTCTGCTCTCTTTCAACTTTCAACTGTTTCTAGAGGAATTTTTTGCCTTGGGAAATGCAAAGAAAGGCCGTTTCTGTTTGCTGTCAGTCATTTGTTTTAACAACTAACCCTTTTTCAGCTGTTTCAGGCAAAAACTTTAAATATAGATAAAAGGGGTGGGAGACAAAAATGATTCACATCAGTATTGGGTGCTTATGTTTTAAGAGTTTTATATCAATTTTTTGCGCTGATTCAAACAGTATATTGCTGCAGAATAAATCTTAAAAACTACCTCAGACTCCTGATGTGGTTTGTAGACATCATCATCATCATTCAGCGTTTTCACTGGTCTAAAAAAAGCAAATCTTAAATCACAAAAATCTGCAATATTGCGGAATCACAATTCAAATCAAATCAGCACCTAAAAAAAATCTTAAAAGAATCAAAATGGGAGAAAAGCATATTGTCCCAGCTCTGATAGATCTGGTATTTGTTGGTCATATGGAAACCTCACTATAATCATTTACCAACCAATTGAAAATTCCTCACACATAAAACATCCTTCATCATGATAAACTCAGACATGATGGGTTCAGAGATGATGTGATTCTGTTTATTGAGTCCAACGTATGACATCATATTTTATTAGTTTGTAACCTCAAATAAAAGCAGTATTTTTGTCTACGAAAGACGACTGGTTCCTGACTGTCTCTTGGTGATGCTGGGCTGTTCTGATAGCTCTTTCACTCTCCCCTAAGGTTTCATGTATACACCTTGAAGAAATATGGTTTTCTATGTCTAATTCCCACAATAGATTTAGGAAGATCTGGGGCCCTTTCATAAAATACATTAGAAAAGAGAGACCTCAAACTGTTACCTGAATGCTCTTCTCTGTTTTTGTTTTTGCTTTGCTGTTTTTCTTCATACACCCACATGATGAGACTTTACTTTTCCCTTCTTGCCCAGGCCTACTACACTCAATCTCTGGACTTTTTATGATGCTTGGATATTCTGGAACATTTTGTTGAATCGACATGTACTGGATATTTTTTCATTTTCTTTGTTTGTTAATGTACACGTGCTGGATAACTTGTCTGTTTTTGTTGGGTTGTTTGATCTTTTTTTTTGTTGTTGTCATTTCAGTATTGTGTAGTGTTTGTGTCTGTAAATATAAACCAAAAACTTTGCATACATAAAATTTACAAAAAAAACAGTATTTTTTTCTTGTAGTAAAGTTTACATGTAGTTTACTAAAAGTAAAGACCCCTATAAGGAAACTCTTCTGCACCTCTTTTTCTCTCTCTCTCTGTCTCAGGCTCTCAGTGGTGGACTCACATTCCTCAGCTCCTCAAATGTCTGTTGGGTCTATTGATGCTTTCACACAAACAGTAACCCTTTCCCTGCACAGTCTTCACACACAAGTACACAAGTTTATGGTTAATCCCCCTTTTCTCTGTCTCCTGTGTTCTTTTACTTCTCTTCTCTCTCTACTTTACTTCCTCATGACATTCATCAGTGCATGAAGGAGAAGCACAGACACAAAGGGGGGGAGAGAAACTAACCCATCCATTGCTAATCAGAGAGCTTTACAATCAGATAACAAAGGGGTTAACCTCGCATGGGTGAGCCATGGAGCAGCCCCCAGGGTGAAACTCCCCCTGTAAGGCACACAGAATCAGGGCCACCTTCGTTTGCCATGTTCTCGTGGACTATTTCACTCTTTGGACAGGGACCATCTATTTCTTATGAATGCTTCCTGTGACTAGGGCAAAGACTTCTCCCTGAATTGCAATTTTGATATTTTGTGTGGTTTTTTTCCAGGTCCCCCATCCTATGTGTCTTTCAACAAACACATCGTAGGAAATTAACACTGACATTAATAAAAGCTCGACAAAAACCCATGACATTTTTTTTGCCACTCAAGATTCTTTTGCCCATTTTAGGCACTTTTCATTCATATTTTGATACATTTGGACCATTTTTTGCTGACTTTTGAGTAGTTTCCAAGTTATCTCCCAATTGTCTCGCCAATTTTTTGTTGCTTTTTGTCCATTTTAGTCTCTTTTTATTGTTTTTCCACCACTTTTTGACCGTTTTTGATACCTTCTGACTATTTTCCAAGTTTTCTCAGATTTTTCTTGCTGATTTTTGTTGCGCTTTGGACATTTAAGCCACTTTGGACAATTTTTTTCCACTTTCAGAGTATTTAGATTTTTTTTCTCCTGCAAAAGTCTTTTTCAAAAGTTTGTCTCTTTGGTTGAGCAGAGTTCAGTAGCACTGGTGTAGAGTGTAAAACATCTACTGCAAAAAGATCTATCTGGTATTCTGACACATTTCAGGTTAAAGTGCAGGTAATAGCTCTGTCTGTGATTAGAATATTGCAACAGGTCATATTGTAATCCAATCCAATTTGCTATCAATTGCTCAGCCCTACCTGTAACTACTTCATTTTTGTTTTAAAAAAATAACAATTTTAAAATTTTAAAATTTGAGTGAAGGAAAGCAGATATAGACCCCCTTTAAATCACCTCTTATATCCATTTCTCTTTTCTAACAGATTTTAAATCATATTAAGGAAATATAGGAAAGGGATTGACGCTGGAGGTTTTTAAGTTTTACTCTCTGCCTTGATGGAGGCTGTCTGAGGAAAGGCTGTTAAAAGAGGTGTTTAAGTGAGCCTTCCTTTAGCTATAAAATAACCATGAAAGCCATTTACCTTCTAGTGTGAATGAGCAGTAACTAAGACAAGTAGCTAGATGACCATTTGGCTCCTGACTGTGTGTGTGTGTATCTCTTCCTGTCATCTTCCTAACTTAAGGAGCATCAAGGTGGTCTTGAATTTTTTCGTTGTGACTGAGACAAATACACCCAGTTGATCATCTGGACACATTTGGGGCCCCCCACCAGGAGCAGGCAAGAACACCCAAGTTTGGAAGAGGTCCTGTAAAAACACTCCAAGTTATCACAACAGACACACAAACATCGTAGCTCACAGGTTTCCCCAATGAACCACCCAAGAAGATACCAACAGGGTCAGGTGATGGACAACTTATGTCAGCAACAAGCATCACAACTATGATCAGATAAAGACTTTAGGAATCTGAAGCGAAATCAGCCATGCAGCCCTAACGTACTTCTACTCTGATTTTGCAAAATCTCAGCACTCAGTGGGAACTTCTCCTAAAAACACTCACTGCTTCACCCTGCCTGCTTTTTCTGATCCTGACTTGCTTCTGTAATACCTGTTCCTAACAAGCTGCAACCTACAGCTGTGAGCAATGGAAATCAATGTGAAAGTGCCAAAAATTGAGGCTGCCCACAGAAACCTTTCACACACTAATTCTAGAAAGTCATTTTTAACTGAAAAAATAGATGAGTTTGCCAGCTAGTTCAAAAAATAAGTGAAAGTGTCAATTCCTCTACTGATTTCAGTTTGTGTAGTTAAAGACAGAGCTGACCTGACCAACACGTGGGTACCCTGGAGCGGTTTGGTGAGGAGACTCAAAGTCCACCTCTCTGCCTCATGCTACCTCGACTGAAGTCAGGAGTAGGTAAGTAGTTTTAAATTTGTGCCAGTACTATTACCAAAACGTTCATCTTTATCTCACTTCATGTGTTTTAAAATAGCAAAGTCAAATCCAAACAAATAAAAACATTTCAATATTTCACTGTTGGGTACTTATACGCCAACAGAGAAGACAGGAATTACAACACTTGACAAGACAGTAAACTATTTGAATGTTTTTTTTTCTGCATTATTACTTTGACATTAAAGATTGTTTTTTAGTGTTTCTCTCTGTTTTTATTAAAAATGTCTTTAGATGATAAACAATAGGTATTTAAATGATGTTGAAAGTGTTTCAGCCAACCACAAGAACGTGAAGTTTCTTTGGTGTATGTGATACGCTATGATACGTTACGATATGATGTGCTTTATCATCCCCTTAGGGAAATTTGTCTAGGACTCAGAAAGCTGCACAGATGAAGCTGCTAGTTAATTACACAAAAAACACAACTGCATCATCCACACGTCTTGCCCATTCTCGTATTGCGCAAGACTCCAAAAAAGAGAGAGAGCACCATAACATTATTGCACAATCCAGTTTCATCTTATTAACCATTATTCAAAATTCTAATTAAAGTCGGCACAACTGTGTTTTTAAAGCAATTCAAATTACATGTAGTACATATAGTGTAATCTATTGTTTGTCCTGTTCCATGGCAAGCAGTATTTCTTGGCGATTGTTGACCAGTTATGGAGAACGTCCCAGTGCACTGAATCAAACACAACGATTTGATTTCCCCATAGCAACTGCTGTGTTTCAGAAGTGGACGCTGTTGAAGATTTCCCCGATGCAAAACGTAGAGACATGAAGGACATGGAGACAGAATCAACTCACAGCCTCTTGCAGGTTTCATTGAAGTTACAGCACACAACACAGCTCCGATCACTTCACAACGGATGGACGGGACAAACCCCTATCACAGCTTCTCCTCACTTTTTATGCTCTCTCAATGACGTCATCTTTCTAATGATCAGCTAATCCATCAAAATAGAAATGACCTATAGATAAGGTCCATTTGTTAACTTTTCTCTTGTATTCCATCAAAATGTTTGTACAACCAGAACATGCATGTCCTTGCTGCTGTTGTGGCAGGGCAGCCTGACCAGGGGACCTGGTTTTGGGGATAGTGAACTCATGAAACCCTCTGAATGTCAGTTCAAGACAAGCTGAACTTGGATATCTGATTTCTGCGAATTCAGACTAGCAAATCTGCCATGACAACACACATGCACATTCATGTCTTGCTAATTTTAATTGGGACATTTTGCAATAAATGTAAAGACACAACAAGTGTAGCACAAGTTTCGAAGGCTTGGCAGAGGATACCACCAGAGAGGAAGGGGAGAGAAGCAGGGAGGGAGCTTTGAAGAAGAGAGGAAGACACTCAGCCAAGGCTCCCTCAAGCATGAACTAAAACACAGCACAGACAGTTCAGAGACAATTCTGAAGTGAGTCCGAAGGAATGATGTGAATGGTTCTGAATGAGCAGGAAGCCATTCTCTTATCTCCCTGGTACTGTGTCACGCCGCTGAATCTTTTAGTGGTACGCAGCACTGGACCGTACTCGCTTACTTTCACTCCCGACTGAAGTTAGCTCCAAAATGGCACACCATGACAATCAGTTCCACTTCAGGACTAAAAGCGCAACATCACGTCCATGTATGATAGAGGTTATGGTTCCAAACTCTTTTGCCAGTACAGCAAAGGGATAACAGGTGAGAGGTTACAAGAGCTGAAGTATGGCACCCGTGAGCAGTGGTGTGCTCACTGTGTGGTCCCATTGTTGAAAAACATGCGCTACAGTGCCCTTCTGGCTGGTGAATCACACTAATCTGCCTCTTTGGCTGGTTAACACACAATAAACTGCTCCCCTCTTGGGAGCCAAAACATGTGCTCAATGGCCTCTCTTGAGAGCCAAAAAAACAAAAAAGTGCCCTCCCAGGAGCCAAAAGGCATATTGAAGTGCCCTATATGAAGCCACAACATGTGCCAAAGTGCCTTTTTGGGAGCAGAAACGCCCTTTCTGTGCCTTTTTTTCCTGTCTGTGCAGGCTACCTCTGACAATATTAAAAGAACCCATGTTTGTTTCTGATTCTTCAAGTACAAAACAATCTGATAAGTGAGATTGTAAGGAAAGTATTAATTGAGATATATGCATGTTAGATTCCATTTGAGTCCTTGTAGAGTTGCTGCGTTATCCATTGGAATGCACCAATCCAATCCTGGCATCCTTCCAATAAAGACTCCAAAAGTTATCAGTTAAAGACAACAGTGACTAACGGCTGATCCATGGAACAGATCTATTTAACTCAGTTCTGTGCTGTTTTGTGTTTACAGCAACCATGTGCATGTATTAGCACATATTTCATAATGGTTTTCAAAGTTAGATTAGCTTAAAGCTTCCAGGACACAATTCTAAGTCACATCCATATATTGAGGAATGGAGAAAGCTAGATGAATGTTGCTAACAGATACAAAGTACAGGTATTGGTATCAGGGCTTTAAAAAGGTGGCTCAGTGCTTTTCAAATGATCTCCAACTCCTTGTTTAATCTCCTATGGTGAAAAGTATTTTTTTCTTGAAGTATTCATATTTCCCTCTTGAAAACTGATCTCTCTCATTCCTCCCTCTCCCCAATAGTTTTGGCAGAGACTAAACAATGTAACTTAGACAATTCTCCCCTCAGCCACAACCTCCAGATGCTCCTTGAGTCTGTGAGACATTCCAGTGCCATATGGGATACGCAATCCCCTTCAGTGTCTCCTTATATCAAGTTTGTATACATTCACCTCTCGCACCAGCTCCTCAAACAGAGAGGTGACATTCCACGTCTAATGGCCTTGTTTTTGCAGCCTGAGTTCAACATGTGAAGCCCCCACCCCACACCACACCGAGTCAAAAATGTTCCCAGAAATATAAAATGAAGGTTTCCATTCCTGCTTATCCTATTTTTATTTCTTCCCCTTTCTCTCAGCATTTCACAAAACACCACAGACGCCACAAGTGTTGCTCAGGAACTAGATCTGCAGTGTTTATTCCACAGAACTATCCCCTTTACTGTCAATTACTTTCATTTCTCATTAATATAAGGAACTGGAGATTTCTTATTTCTCTCTTAGCTACTTTTTTCATGTTCACATGATAAAATATGACAGCATTGTTTTTTTTTTTTACCTGGCAGCGACTGAAAATATCACTGGGTGTGGGTTGGACATTGAAGTGTCTGAGGACTCGAACAGCCTGGTCTCTGGCCTTTTCTGAACAGTCCAGGGCCAAACAACGACCCTCACCAACTTGGGACCGCAGCTGAATGTAGAAACGAGAGAGCATGAGTATAAAACAGCACATAAATACACACACATTTTTTAAAATTGGTGAATATTAGCTAGAACTTACACTTTGGAACGGTTGTCCACATGTGAGTATGACACGGCCTTCAGCTTGAGCAAGCTGCCATACAACAAACACAAAAGAAAAAACACATTAGACTAAAATCACACCAAAAAGGCCCTCTTTTTGTTCATGCTCATATGTAGTTTTGGGGCTTTTAGTTGAAATTTTTACTTAGTTGATTCTCAGTTAAAAAGAAAACGGCATGTTTGTGAATCTTAACCAACCTTTGCAGCTTCTCTATGATCATCCGTGTTCTCCAGCATCACCACATCCACCCCCAAACAACGCAGGTACCTCCCAAGTCCCTGCAGCATGTTGTCACACACAACCCTCAACTGCTGGGGGGGCCGAGGAGGGGTGTCTTCCTGAGGCTTCTCGCCACACAAGGGGCCTTTTTCTGCTTCAGAGCAGGGGGGACCGACCCTTTGAGCTCCCTGACATTCCTAAA
>RPOG01007312.1:0-18903 GCA_008086565.1 Thalassoma bifasciatum
TTGAATGAAAGTGAACATTTTCATTGAAAGTGAGGCAAGACAAGCAGAGCAAAGCTTCTGTAGGAATATTTCTCTGCTCTCATTATTCAGCTCTCCTTCAGAGGACAGCAGAAGAATTCTGGGAAAGAGGGTTGGGGATGGGGCTGCTGGTCAGATTGGAAGCTGGTGGTTAGAGGACTGCATGCAGGTGAGGTTCTAACCCACATCCTGCAGAATATACCTGTTGAGCCCCCAGCTAAAGTCAAATCAGAGGCATCATTAAACTTCTGTTTACTGGAGCGCGATGAGCTGCTGGTGTTGAATATTGTTGGCAGGAGGCTCGTGTATGACAATCTTCATCTGTCTGAAATAAGTGCTCATGACTTCGGCCGTTCATGGTGCTTTATGTGTGAACAGATTTACAGATGAAGCTCTTTCTTTGTCAGTCTTCTCCCTCCCCTGGTTGTACTCTTTACCGTGACACCTCTGGTTCCTGCCTCAGAGCTATGCAGAAGCTGCAATGTGGCTCCTGAGGCTCTGTCACCGTCTTTGACCTGATTAGAGGGGGAGCTGTTCGAAAGAAAGCAGTGACATATTCGGAAACGATGATCCCCATATCAGAGGGGCATCCTTAAATCTCTATCAGTCATGTGACCCTCAGCTGACCTGAGGATCTTCCTGATAGAGGTGTGTGTGTGTCTGTGTTGTTTGGTTCAGTTTTACTGTTAGAGTGCCTGAGGTCTGAGGACTAACTCAGCAGTATCTCTGCACGGCATCACATCAAACAGAATCCATAAGACCTCCCTCCTCCCTTTCAGTGTTTCAGTGTTTCTCTGTGGGTTCAGATCTGTCTGCTGAGTAAGAGGTCCTGCAGGCAGAGCATCTCTTCTGCAGTTTGGAGAAAGTTTGCTGTTTAAAGTTTCCTCTGTGCATCCATTATAGATCAAAGAGCAGCGATTCTCTGTCTACCTGTAATAACTCATACAGGTGTCAGAGAGCACCATCAGGCTCATTATGGCTTCTTTAACAGGATGTTACCTATTGCCATGTTCAGGTGTGTGTAGGAGGCCTTGGACAGCTGACAGTGAAATCAAGCAATAAACCTTCAATCCAGTCCTGCCTCCGACAGATTCAGGCCTCAGAAGTGTGTTTGAGTGTTAAATGCAGCACTGAGTGAAAGATGCACGTGTCTGTCAGGAGCTCAGAATCTCAATGAGCTTTTATACACACACACTGATTACAAGGGAGGATGGTTACCTTTAAGAGACATTCAAACACATTTGTGTCAAATTTTGTGCATTTTTCAGGCCAAAATCACCAGGGGGTGTAAACTTTTGAACAGGGTCAATTTTGAAGTTTCTATTGTCATTATGATCTAAAGAGGCTAATCTTTTATTTTTTTTTTCATGTCTTCACCCAACCACTAACCATGAGTGACAGAAAGGATTTTGTGTTACCATTCCTTTTTTTCTGGAAAAAGGCAAAAAAACTAGAAATTCTACCAGGGGGTGTAAACTTTCTGGCACAATTGTATATATTCTTAACTGCATGTTTGCAGGGTGAAAATGTACAATTTCTGGTTGTCAAAAGTAATTTGAGTACTGAAGTTATTTCAAAAGCAAGTGCTCCAGTTTTTGACCCAAGTAATGTTTGATAACATTTGGATAGAAGAATCTACTCTGACTCAGGTCATAGCTGTGTACTTTCTCCTCCGCTGGCTAACAAGTAAGGTGGAGATAAAAACAGCTAACACTGCCGCTACTGCACAGCTTTGACTCCTGTCTCTCTGAGGCAAAAGTCTGCAGCTTTCAGTCATTCATTAGACAGTGTATGCTGACAACTTTCATCAGAACACTTTGCCTACACCCACCATGGATCCAGACTTTGTTCTGCTCCAGGTCCAGAGGGGTTTCCCTGACATTATTGTGACTTAAAAATTCAATCAGTTATTCGTGGAAGCAGTTTCTTCAGTGTGATTTCAGGCAGGTTGTCTCTGTAACCTCTTAGTCCCGATCTTCACTAAAGATAAATTTAACAGCATCTCAGACTCACCTGCTCAAGAGGAGAGGAGGATGGCCTGAGCTGTGATCACCTCAAGCTGATTTTATGAACTCAGACAGGACAGAGGTCACTTTCCTCACATTTGAAGAAAAATGTATTCACTCAATTAAACTATCTGAATAATCAGGTACTGAATAATCCTGAAGGTACACATCAAGAGTCACATGAGATGACAGATAGAAAAGAGATGGATGTATGAATCTAAGAAGGTTGTTGTGACCTGTCCTAGTAAACACATAGTGGAGCCATTGAACAGCAAGACTTGGCTGGTTGGGGCAGAGAGGAGGATCTCTTTCCAGGTCAATGTTCTATCTTTTATAAATGTCACAGTAAAGTTAGTATGTGATTGTAATGTATTGTAATTTGTCAGGGAGATCATAACTGTGACATGAAGAGGCGTCTTATGTTGATAAGATCAGCGTTGATGATCAGGCAGCTTAAGACTCAGCAGTTCAAATTTGAAGCTGGAGAGGAAGTATCCATGTCTGGCTGCATTTTCAGACAGACCTGTAAAACATATTCAAACCACCAGAAGCTCTCATCAAAATCCGGTTTGGATGACTCCAGATCCAGAACCACCTTTAGTGAGTATTAACTGTGATACTGTTGCACTAAAGTGTCATTTCCTTTCAAGTATTTCAGTTTTCTTTAAGTGTAAGGTTACATTTTGTATCGTGTCGTTTGTTCCTGACGAAAGCCACGGCCTCAGATATATACCTATCACCCTGCTGTGTTATCTGTTGAATTAGTGGAAGTGGAGTGGGGCCAGCCCTTGTGGCTGCTGGGTAGAAATAGTTGAAAAGCATGGGTTTCCTGCTGTGGTGTTGAGTGAAGCTCCCAGCAGCTGCTGAAGAAGTTATTTCTGTCCTGGATGAGCTGCTCTTGTCGGTGCGTGAGGGAAACATCCGGACTCCCATTCACTTTGTTCTCTGTTGTCTACACAGGAGGAAACACAACCCACACAGACGAGGAACACGGCCTTATGTCTCTATATCTCTGGTGTCTGACTCTGCTGCAGAGTCTTGGTCTGTCATTAACCCTGGTCTCTCTCGAGTTTTTAAATGTGTAGAAAGCAGTGTTTGGGCTCAGCTGTTCAACATGGATTCAGCTTACTACCTGGACTCTTTGACTACAGAGCCATGATGTAGTACAACACTCCTGATCAAAATCTTAAGACCAGTTGAAAAATTGCACTACTTTACAGTTTGCTCTGTCGGACCTTGAAAAGCTTCTAAGTAGAGTTTCAAAATAAAACAAAGGGAGAAATAGGAGTGAGACAAAAAATCCAATTGAGTAAGTAATTAATTCCAAACAACAAATAAAGTGACATAGTCTGTTCATCAGCTGACCAAACGTTTAAGTCTTGCTGAAATGTGTAAGGTCTTCTCTGATAGAGGAATTGTCTAGCACTTGTGGCCCAAACCTGAACCTGAATTCATTGTTCAGTATTAGAGGATCGTTCACATTCCATGAACAAGATTTAAAAAAAACCTGTTTGTTTTGTTCCTCATTGCATGGTGCAGTTTAAATCTGCATTCAGATGTGGTGACAGACTGTTCACAAATAAGAGTTTATGGAAGGGATTATGAAGCAATGCAGTGATCTCCACTGCGGAGTCATGTCTCTTTTTATTAACGCAGTGATCTCCACTTCTCCTCGCCATTCTATCTTTACTCTCTCTGGAATGTATTTTCAATATAAAAAATGTCACCTTTTGAGCTTTGTTTTCTTTATTAGTTTAACACAACACTACACACATCTGTTCCAGCTGTTTGAAATGTGTTGTGGGCATCAGGCTTCAGATTAGAATGTCTTCCACATGAAACGATACTTTTCTGTTCTTACATTTGATTTCAAATTCAACTCTTTGCGCAATTTAGTAGTAAAAAAGGCTTTGTATGATTTCCCACCTACTAAAGCTATTTCTTTTACCTTTGTATAATATTCCTCACTCCCTTTCTGGAATGGAGGCAGTGTGTCAAAGTGTGTTTACCTGGATCACATAGCTACAGAGTCTGATCAGCTCTCATCATCTGAAGGGAAGTTTGACCTAATAAGGAGAAGTAGGGCTTGCTGTGGCCTTAGTGCTTCTCAGTTTCTGACTCTCATTCTGATTTTGACCTAAGTTCCCGGTCATGCTCAGTGTTTTTTGTAAAGGCTTTTGAAATAGTGTCTATTATGAAGCTCATCAGATGGAGTACGAACAGATTTCATCATCATCAGACTGGTGCGTTTCATCATAAGTACATATCCTTTGCACAGGTGAATGCTAGTATCTCTCTGAGGGGCTACTTTGGGATTAAGAACATATTGCAGTGTATTTCTTTTTTAATGAACCCTTAGCATTGTCTGAGAGTGGCTGTAGAGCAAGTGAATCATTGCTTTTAAGTTTTAAAACACAAAAGGTAACACAATTTGAGGAAAAAGTGTCTGTTTTAAGCATAGCTGATTAAAATGCTCTTTTTTTCTAACACTGCATCATTTGACGTAAGTACAGGGACTCGTGTTCTCTGCCTCGGTTCTGGTCCAATGTGTATGATAACAGGTAGTGAACAAGAGCGTGCATTTTGGGTCTTGTTTTCTGTGTCACCAAGTGTATTATTTAATTTGAACATTCATTAAGATGGTTAAATGTTTTGTTTGTGTTGGATGCAGAAGTACTAGTTAAACAGGGCATCGATTCCACTCTTTGTCTAATTGGAGAAGGATAAAGTTAATTTTCATTATGTTGCACGAGGAGCTGGACTGTCTGACAGAAAAGGGACAGAAGGGCATAAGATAGCTAAACAGGAGAGTGACAGAGCAAGAACTTAAGGCTTAAACACAGACCAAAGGCTAACACAGGTGCTAAGTTGTTTGTGCTAATGTTCATTCATGCAGCAGTTATTTTGCAGTGATCTGTTCAAACAGGAGAGTCTATCACTAAAACGGAAAAGAGACAGGTTACATTTGCTCTGCTTGGTAGTTGAGCACTGGCAGGACATCAATCGGGCTTTTTAACGTTACATTGAACAGACACGTCTCAGAGCAGTGAGTAACACTAAATGTAGCTCGCTAATACAAAGTTTGCTTGTTGTTATGTTTCAATCAACAGCACTACGAAACTGTTCAGGGACTGTGAAAGTGCCCTGACCAAAGTCACAGCAACCCACTTCTTACAGATTCTCCTCACTGTCATTGTAATGTTTACTTACTTAAATAAAATCATAATGCTTCAATAAGAATGTTCATGTTAGCTCACTAAAGCTCTAACATCAGAACATTAATATTAATTTGCTAAATTCACAATGCTAACATCAGAACCCTGACTTTAGTATCTACGTATCAGAATCAGACCTTTGCTTGTCCAGCAGGTGCAATTAGTCCCCCATGAGAACAACCTTTGAGCATGACCACAGTAAAAAGAAAAAAAGGATGATCTGGTTCTTCTGGTGTCCAAAGTTTTACCCTAAGGGGTAGTGCTGTGGAACAGTTACAGTATTACGGAGCTACAGATGAATGTATTTATTTGAGGAAGAGTGTTTTACAGTGAACTGTTTGATTCGACACTGATCTTTTCACAGCAATCATGAACATGAAACAGGAACAAAGCTCCTCGCTGGATAGAGACGCAGTTACTACTTTCCGGTTATTTCATTTTTAAGTAAAAAAAGAGCGATAAAACAGAATGGTTTTATATTAAAAAATAATATTCATGATGATAATGCAAGGCTACATGTCATACATTCAGGCTGATAATTTCACAATGATGTATGGATTTCAATAGTAAACCAATCAGACAATCAGCATGTCAAGGCTTTTTATTTAAGTGACTTCACATCAGCCTGAGTAAACAAGAGCATCTGTATATGTTAATGTTTTTCTCGCTAACCCTCAATCATCATTATAGTCTTCTGCTTTTAGCCGCCAGCACTTCCTGCTTGCGCTGTTACCATGGAAACACAAAACATTCAATGCCTGACTGATGACTCTGCAGAAAACATCTCAGTCTGACATCTCTGTGGATGGAGAAAGTTTATTTTAGCCTGCAGGTTGGATTTCAGGGAGTCAGAAGCATGTGAGACAATAAATGGAGTCAGACACAGACAAACCTCTGATTGATAATGACTGATACACTCTGCTGTTCCAGCCTGATCTCTGTTTTCATGATCTGAGCGTAACAAACAGTCAGACCTCTGACAGTAAACAACTGTTGGATTTCAGTGTTTATCTCGAGTGTTTCATCAGCTCAGCCTGCAGCCCTGCTCTGCAGAATAGCTCTGATATCACACACAGGTCTGTGGAATGCCAAGCAAGGATGCTACTTTAAGTTGTCAGAGCTCATCTCTGTAAACATTCTGTCACTGCCTGATATTATTTACAATAAACGCAAAGAGCAAATTCAAAAGTTTTGAGTAGCAGCAATAGGATGGTCATTTACCTGAAAACATTGAGAAATCACCTCTTCATTCTTCTACGTGTGCATCATTCTGCAAAGGAAGTTTGATCATCATCAGCGAAAGGTATCACAGCGAGTCAGGTTTCAGCTGAGGTGGGAACCACAGACCTGAGAGTGAAAAAAGGAACACAGCTCTGAAACTAAACTCTCCACCACACATTCAGAGACAAACTATAGATACCACTCAGAGAGAACTCAGCTGTTAGCTGCAACTAGCATTATTGTTTACTCTGCTGTTACTTTGTCCTTCCTTTCTTTCTGACAAACTGTCAAAATGACAGAGGTTTCTGTTTCAGATTTGCTCAACTTCAACACAGAATCAAAGCAACAGCAACCAGAAGCCCTGGAACTTTTGCTCCTCAGCAGAAAATAAAAGCACCCCAAAGCCCTGACATGTGTGAATAAAATGTGTGTGTGTGTGTGTGTGTGTGTGTGTGTGTGTGTGTGTGTGTGTGTGTGTTTGTGCGTATTTTCAGGGAACGCTCAGTAAACCGCCCACCAGAGCTGCTGTACCCACAGGCCGACGTGGCGGAGCGTCTGGCTCTTGGTGGCAGTGATGATGCACTGGCCAATGGAACAAAGCCTGACCTGCAGGCTGCAAAACGACTCGCCAAACGGCTCTACAACCTGGATGGCTTCAGGAAGTCTGATGTGGCTCGACACCTCGGCAAAAAGTCAGTGTGTTAGATGATGGGTCTGGTGGGTCTTGACAAACACAATGTGTCCTGCTAGAAAATAGCTCTGTTTTTGCACCACATATTGTTTTTTTGAATTGAAATAATCATTATTAACCTTTAAATACTGACAGTGTCATATCTTTTAATAAGGGGTTGTATTTTATTATAAGAACCCTCTGCTTCATCAATAAATCAATTAACTTGTATTAATACAAATTACACAAATAAAATGCAGTTCAAAGTGCTTCACAGTGATTGAACAAACTTACATAAAATACATGCAAAACAGAAAAACAGAAAAAGGCAAAAGTCTAATACTGAGAGAGAGATTTTACAGTGGAGACCAATGCACACCACTAAAATACATTTTTAAAGTTAAAAATAATAAAAAGCATAAATATTGGAATAGAAATAAGATTCTAAATAAGTAAGATAAATGAAGTGCAATAAGTAGGACAAAATAAGTGATTGCTTCATGTCCACCTCGTCCTGTGGGATTTCACCTTTTTTTGGCCTAGAAACAAGTTCACATCAAGTTTTCATCAAAGCTGTATTTTGGAATTGATCAATATTACCACAGCTTGAAGACACCCTGTTTTGATGTTGGTAGAACTCCAATAGCAACAGTGTTTGTGTCAGCTTACAAAGAGTTGTAGATCACTTTCAACTAAAAAGTATAAACACTGTGTCTAATCTGTGTCAATCCAGAAAGCAAAAATGTGGGGACATCTGTATTATTACGGTCGAAATACACCAGTTACATCTGCGGTCTGGCTCGGCTCAGTTTTGAGTTGACATTGTTGGTCAATTCACACTGGCTGCGTGTTCAATCACGCCGCATGACTGACAGACAACTGGAGTCACCTGAGGACCTGTGCTTCCCACTCCATTGATGTCTTTTCATTCATGTTGGGCTGTAAAACCTCAAACCTGTCGACTCCTTATCTGGCTCTGCTCAATACATCTGTTTGTTGTTGTTAAGCTTAACACAATCTGGTTTTGACACAGTTTGTTTTATTTTGAAAGTCATGGGCTCTTTTTAGGTGGTTCCCGTGCACTGCTCCCTTCCCACTCTACCTTCCCTATGGTGTATTGACACATCACAGCTCTGGCACCCACCAGATCAGGCACACTGTCAGACTGCAACAGAAACATTGATTTGAACCTCTCTGATTTGGTGTCGTGCCTGACCCTGGAAGCATCTTGTATATTTCAGGTGTCACTTGAACCCTATTAAACCTCAATTGGAGAAAAATTAGCTCACAATCTTTTAATGCAGGCATTAAATCATGTCATTATTTTTTAATTTTTACACTACAGACTGAATGAAAAGTATAAGAATTGAAAAAGGACAATAGAAGACAAAATTAAAAGCCTCTAAAACTTAGATTTTACACAAAAAATGCATTCGTTTTTTAAAAAACCTCACACACTTAACTTTGTTAAAATGCTTTGGAGACAGTGAGGACTCTCTGAGGGATCTTGAAAAATTCTCATTGCTAGATATATGCTTGTTTATGATCTATGACTTAAAATTAGATTATTTGCGCCAAAATGAGTTATTTCTAAATGCTATTACTTTTATTCCTGATCAGGTCCAGCAGGACCTAATTGATTTACGGCACAAAGTCTCCATGACAATGCCATGCAGGCTGACAAAGTTAAGCAGTAAGAAGAGAGGCCTGTGTTTTTCTTCATCTTCCTTTTTTTACTCTGCCCTCCCTCTGCTTTGGAGATAGAGTAGTGACTGCAAATTAAGAGACACGATTGCATGAAAGACAAAATAACCCAATAAATTAATCTCTTATTGGCCGATTATTGATTAAAAAGGCTGATGCCAATATGTGCAAAATGCCAATATTGGGGACATTATTGGGGCCTGAGCTGACTATAAGTCTTTCCCTATTGGGTACAATGAGAGTTTGGGCTTTTCTAACTGATGTAGACCTGTTAGCTGAACAGAGCTGTGCCTCTGATTGGACAGACTCATGACTTTAATATCGACCAGTCAAAAACCTGATGTGGTTTCCCTGACCTCGGGGTCTTTTCTGTAATATCGTGGTCCTACTTTTGTCCAGATTAAGTGTCAGGGCCTGGATCTGAAGGAAGGTCTGCAGATGATTTAACTGCTGTGGTAAAGTCAAACGATAAGATATAAAACTATTATCTCCACACCAGCAGTGTCCTTAACATGTCACATGAAGATATAAAAAGTTTCTCTGTCTCTCCCCTCGCTCTCTGTCTACAGTAATGAGTTCAGTCAGATGGTGGCAGAGGAATATCTCAGCAACTTTAACCTCACTGGTCTGACCATCGATCAGGCACTCAGGTGAGTTCTGCTCTGTTTTTCATTAACTGTAAATGTATGGACAAGAAACACAAACTGGGTTATAAAGAGTCTTTACATCTAATTTACTGGTCTCATGAAAGTTCTCCAGGCTTCACCATCAGAGATTTAATAACACACCCAAGTGAAGAAAGTAAAACTTCACTACCCAGGATGCATTTTGAACAGCCAATCACTGGACCCTCTGACAGTCTGCTGATGAGCAGGTGTTTGTGTTTTTCAGGCTATTTCTCGGGAAGTTTGCTCTGATGGGAGAGACTCAGGAGAGAGAGAGAGTCCTGGCTCAGTTCTCCAGGAGATACAGAGAGTGTAACCCAGAGAGAGAGACAACTGAAGGTACCTGTCCACACACCTGTCGTTTAACCTGTCTGTCTCTTCAGCTGTCTGCACGCCAGTATGTCAGTTCACCTGTCTCTCTCTCTTTTCTTTGTTTCTCACCTGTCTGTTTTTTACCTATCTCTTTTCTTTTCACTTGCCTGTCTGTATCACTTTGTTTCTCACATCTGTCTTGTTTCTTTTCACATGCCTGTCGGCTTCGGTCTCTGTTCCTCACCTGTCTGTTCCTATCTGTTGCTGACCTGTCTGTCTCTTTGTCTTTGTTTCTCACTTGTCTATCTCTTTTATCCATCTTTATTCTATCTTTCTATCCTTTTCTTTTCACCTGCCTGTTTTTCTTTTCTCACCTGTCTTTCTGTTTGTCTCTGTATCTTATGTCCAGTCTGTCTCTATCACCTGTTCCTTTGTGAATCTTCTGTCTCCAACCAGTCTGTGTCTAACCTGTCTGTATCTTTCTCGCGTATTTCTCAGACAGTGTCCACACGTTGACATGTGCTGTTATGCTGCTGAACACAGATCTCCATGGAAACGTGAGTCACATCTCTGCTTCATGATATGATGTTTTTTTGGTTTTTGATTATCTTTTTTTGACCTTAGGTCACCCTGATTTTAGATTTGAGGAAGGAGCAGATAAAGTCTTTCAAGTCAGACTTGTCAGCCTTTCAAAGGTTAAAACACGAAAAAATAAGTTTTAAGAATAGAAGACCATTAACGATTAAAGAAAGGCTGTTCAAATGAGAGACAGATCTCTGGAATCACACGTTACTCAGACAGTGATCTGATTCTAAGGTTTGGTTTGTCCTGTGGGTCCTGTCTAAGTGATTCTCAGAACCACAGCATGCAGAGGACAGAAACAGGGCTTCTTTCCCTCTCTGCAGGTGCGGATCACTTCTAGGATTTATGTAAATGAGGCTGATGAAGTCCAGTCTTAACATGAGGGGATTCTCTGTAAATGTGTCCATGACTCAGCTGCTGGATGAGGGGGCTTTAGTCACAGACACACCAGCTTCTGTTTGCTTGTGTTTGTTTCCGCAGTGAGAATGTTTTTTACGTCCAGCATGCAACACAACCATGAGTGTTTCTTTACCTGACTTCTGTCTTTGGGAGGTCATTCAAAGCCTCAACAGGTTTTTTTATCTTTTTTTTTTTGATAAGTCTGTCTTACTTAGTAACACTCAACACTCTGCAAATGTTCATATCAACGTGTGAGTAAAGCAGGTGCACCCCCTCCTCCTCAGTCAGGAGTGCTGCATCCAGAGTCAGTTTGAGAGAAAGAGCCTCTGGAAGTCCAGTTCATCCAAAGACATAAGACTGAGATATCCCCAGCTGGTGCACTCAGCTCTGCGTGTGTAAACAGAGGGAGAGGAACCCCTGGCACTGACTGAAATGAGATCTCCATTAAGACTTTCTCAAGAGTTCAAAAGAACAGTTTTCAAAGTGTTTTCTTCTACCATGCTCCATCTTCCTCTTAACGAAGGAGTGTGCCTTGTTGCCATGGAGAGCAGCTGAGTGTTTATGTTCACAATCATTGATAAGCTGGTGGATTATGGGATTAACAACCCAGTGTGAACATCACTCTGTCCTTAAAGTTGTCTCACTCAGATCAACTTGTTACAGAAAGAGATGACTGTAAGCATGGCAACAAGATGTCCTATCTCATAGGGCAACAGCCCAACAGCCCAACAGCCCTGCACTCTTCACTTCCTGTGTGTGTGTGTGTGTGTGTGTGTGTATCATGCGCACTTTAAGTTACTTCTTTATCAGAACAGGGTTTGTGGTGCTTTTGACACTAGAAAACTGTTAATGGCATTTAATTCCTTACTCTTTCGTACAAGCACTCAGCCTCCACTACACTGACTCAGGACATGTTTGCCTCCTTTTCCACTGAGATGGTGGCCACCATCAGTAACCAATGCTCTGAACCTGACCATCCCAGTCAGTCCAGACCTGTTTCTGGAGCTCCACTTTGCTCCTGTGTTACTCTGAGTGAGGATGATGTCTCCAGACTTATTCTGAATTCAAAACCTACAACCCTCCCCCTTGATCTGGTACCTACCAGCATCCTGCAGAACATCCTTCCCACAATCAAAGCTGCAGTCACACACATCATCAATTTCTCCTTGGAATCTGGTGTATTCTCGCTGCTCAAAAAGCCGAACCTCAACCCAGCCCAGGTTGAAAATTGAATACACCACAAAGACAAGATATTTAATGCTCAAACTGAGACTTTTGCAAATATTTGCGCATTTTGAATTTGACGCCTGCAACACGTTTCAAAAACACTTCAAGTAAAAACTAACAAAACCAACCCCACGCTACTCTACTCTGAGTGACTACTACAGCAGGTCTGATACATACTCTGGGTTACTTCTGAAGACCTAACAAATACTCTGAGTTTCTCCTGAAGATCTAATAAATACTCTGAGTTTCTCCTGAAGATCTAATACACTCTCTGAGTTACTTCTGAAGATCTAATACTTACTCTGAGTTACTTTTGCAAACTTAATACTAACCCCGAGTTACTTCTGCAGACCTGATATGTACTCTGAGTAACAGAAGACCTTATGCGTTCTCCAGATACTGCAATCCTGGGATAGTAAAGCCTATGTTATGCATTGTTTTTTTGCACCATGTTTGGTGTTGAAAGAGAGCAGAAAGTGGGTGAAAATTAGAATACCATTATCCTCTATTCATTAAATGAATAAACAGCAATCTTTGCATTTGTGTGTGTGTGTGTGCTTGTAGAACATTGGAAAGCGGATGTCCTGCAGTCAGTTCATCTCTAATCTAGAAGGTCTTAATAATGGAAAAGACTTCCCCAAAGAACTGCTCAAGGTAAGAGTGACTCGAAAAGACACACTCATACACACACACACACACATACGCACATATACAAGCACACAAGTTTACACTCACACATTCAAAGAGCTCTCTCTCAGCGACCCTTAGCTTGTTTTTGACAGTGTCGGGAAAAAACGCAGAGGCTTTACTTTAATTTCATTTTCAAAGCCACTGGGCTGGACTGGTGTGTGTTATTGTTCACTGTTATTGTACTGTGTGTTTCTGTGTTTGTCTATTTGCTAGTCTCTCTCCTTCCAGCCTTTTCTCTCCATCCCTGTTTTTCCGTCTCAGCCTCTGAGCCATCTCCATGATTCTGTGTCACCTCTTCACCTCTATCATCATTGTCATCGCCCCCCTTGTTAATGTGTGCATGTATGTGTGTGTGTTTGTGAGTCTTGCCTGTAGCCTGTCTCTGGTTTGATGTTAGAGCAGTGAGTGTGTGGGCAGCAATAAAGCAAAGAGACATAGTGACTGTAAAATGTTTAGAAGTGAGAACATGAATTATACTCAGTAACAGTGTTTTTGTCCTCCTGTGTTCCTGCACATTTCATGCTCACAGAGGAAACATAGGGAACATCAGTGTCACCTGTGTCAGATGAGATGTCACAGTGTGGTGAACAGAAACAGAGAATAAAGGAAGATTACTTTTAAACATGTAAGTTAAATGTAAGAGCAGAAACAGGCAGGCGTCATCATCCTCCACACTCAGGTCTGAACTTTTTTAGAGAAGAGGTACTTTGGCCTGTGAGTGACAGTAAACTCAGACTCATGTGAGGAGGATTTTGGAGGCAGCCCAGACCATCAGGTTCTGGCTCAGTCATATTTTCTCTGTTGATGCCTCACACACATTTAGCCTCACGTCAAATCAAATATTAATGATGGGTCCACATCGGCCCCTCCTTTTCACAGGAGATCACTTCATTAGACCCAGCTCCATCAGGGCTTTCAGTTATTAAAAATGGTTGAGTAGAGATGGACAGTCTCTCTGATGGTCTTGGTTTCTGTTGTGGATCAGGCAGAGACATCAGTGCTTTCTCAAATCAAAGTCAGTGAAATATTCCATTAGCGCAGTCTCATCTCCAATGATTACTCGTGTGTGTCTATTATAATGCACAGCCTTTCTTACAAGTGGGGCTGCCTTACCTGTGTGTTACAAACATCAATATGTGGGGGCTCAATGTTATTTTTTTACTTTTTCAGATGACAAGGTACTCTAAATAGCTTTACCCATTGAACTCGCTGTGTGACTCCTTAATGAATCCACGCCATGCTGTTAATGACATAAATGAGGGAAACATGAGTGGCCGTTAATCAACTGCAGAAGACTTAGTCAGTGGCTTAATGGATACACTCATGCACCCATAAAACATCACATCCCCTTTATGCTGTGACAGTACAAGTGTGTTAGCTGCAGTGTTGAAGAGCAGCCGTGTGCTCATCTGCACCATGAATAAAACAATGGAAAAACCTGAATTTAAAGTTTCATTTGCTTAAAAAGGGACAGAGTGGAGAAGGAGGAAGTTTGGGCTGTAAGCATCCAGCAGGAGGTTTGGTGGCCTGTAGTCAGGCCCTTGATCACTTTTACATTCATTTTATCCAAACTGTGTACATTTTTCTTGGGGCAAAATCAAAGTTAAAATCAAGGAGAAATCTGTTCCACACTTTCAGAGGCTGCACTGTGTGCAAATCTCCTCATGACAAAGTGCAGTGTCTGTGATACTAATCATTAGGTTAATGAAATCCACTAAAACATGCTCGTCTATGTAAAAGACATTGTGTCCACTTTGAATCTTTACATCTATAGAAAATGTGATCTTGTTTCTCATTAGGGGATTTAAGCAGGTGTTCAATGCTATCTTTGGATTTTGTGAGTGTGATTATTCATCCAGTATCTTCTAGTTAATAGACAACAACAAGATTTATTCATCTCTTGTTCTTTGTCATTTATTGATAATGACTTAGTGAAGATGTGACAGTGTATTTATGTTAGCATCGTAAGTTACCATCAGTGTGTTTGCATTAGTGCAGATGGGAAGAAAGGATTGTTTCCCTCGCCAAGTCACCCTGCCCCCAACTGTCGTGACACCGCATCTCTAGGAGACAGCGACTTGTCCTTAAACCTTCTTCATAATCTGTCTTGTGTCTTACTTCGGTCTCAACACTGTGTACAGTATCAATACAGTGTAAGGACACGAACATGAGACTCACAAGAAGATGATGAAACAGAAAGTATTTGATTAGATTAAGAAAAAAGTAAGACAGGCAGGATTTACGCAACTCCTCGAACTGCTGCTGTTCTGTGAAACGGAGAGCAGTTGTTGTAAAACTCAGGCTCTCCTGGCATCAAATCTCCATGTATTAAGACGGGGACACTTCTGTCGTGTAGCCAGAAGTCTGAGAAAATAAAACACACCCACCTTTGGCAGATTCACATTGAGGTGAAAATGCTCTAAGACTGTGAAGCTGCTGTTATTGATGAGAATGGACACGACAGACAGACAAACAACGGACTTTACAGGAGAAATTTCACCATATGGAATAATTTGATGAACAAAATTTTTGACATATTTGAAGTCAGGATTCCTCCAGTAGAAAGGATAGTTAATATTTGAGGTGAGGGCAGTGATGTTTTCGTCAACAATGACGACAACAAAATTATTTTGTTGACTTCACTTTTTTCATGACGGTACCGAGACGTTGACGAGCTACATGCGGTTCTTTGATGATGAAAACACAACAAGATGTGTCTAGGTTTGCGTTGACAGACAAGACTAGATGAAAATGTTTCTGGCTGCTCTGTCAGACGTTCAAAATGCAGGACATCTCTGCTTATAGTGCATGTAATCTGTCTGTCAAAAGCTAAAAAATATCAGTGGTGATGCTGCATCGTATCCTTGTTTGGTCACACCCACCACCTGACGTTCAGCGCACATTCTGCACAACACACCTGCGGTCTCCATTATTATCTTGTTATTTCGTGATACCATATCATTATATTATGATGTTATTTACACTGCTAAGCTTATGTTTGAATGTAGAAACTGTCTGGAGAACGGAGAAGGGAGAACTGCATATGGATCACTTTGATGATTTACTTTAATTCTGTTTCATGCTACATAGAGAGTTTCTGCAGTTACTGAGCTCTGTGAAGGATAGAAATAAGTTTGTGTACACTCAGGAAATCCACAGGTTTTTAAGCAAAACTCCTGCTCGGACATAACACTCCAGCGGTCTCTGTGTCAGTCGCTACACACACACCCACACACACACACACACACACACACACACACACACACACACACACACACACACACACACTCAACCTCCCTCCTGCTCCACTGAACCCCGCTCTCTCAGATGCATTAACTGACTCTTAAAACAGTAGGAATTCAAAACATTAAGATCAAACATGAGCAAATGTGAACTGCTATTGTTTAAACATGAAATGTTGCAATTAACTCATAATTCGTGATATCTAATCATCAAATTATTTCGATATACTGAATCATATCTTAATTTCATGATTATTATTAAGACAAGTCAGTATAATAAAATAATTTGATAAGAGTCAATGAATGCATCTGAGAGAGCAGGGCTGAGTGTGTGTGTGTGTGTGTGTGTGTGTGTGTGTGTGTGTGTGTGTGTGTGTGTGTGTGTGTGTAGCGACTGATACAGAGACTGCTGGAGTGTGATGTCCGAGCAGGAGTGCACACAAACTTATTGTTCTGTCCTTCACAGAGTTCAGTAACTGCAGAATCTCTGCATTCATCCGTAGCATGAAATAAATTAAAGTAAATCAGTGTTGTGACCTAAACTAATTTAAGACTAATGCTTTCTCTTTTTTTCTTTGATTTACTAAAACTAGACAAAAACCTTATTGAGTTTTCGTCGACTAAAACTGGACTTAAACTATTACATATAGAAATGACTAAGATGTGACTAAAAGTAATAAACATTTTCGTCCAAAAGACTAAAACTAAGACTAAAACTAAGATGGCTGCCAAAAACAACATTAGATGGGGGCTACAGACAAGACTTCAGGACCCCCAAACAGGTATGATGTCACAGTTGTTGTGATGCCATCTGAGCGATTCTTTCACTAATTATGTTTTGTCGGTCAAGTAAACTGTAAAACAAACCTAGCAGCTTAAATGTGAAGAATATAAACTTTCCAATGCGTATAGCATTCTGATGTTTGATGAAGGCGTTAGTGTTTATACTTTCATGACTTCAAGAGAATGCCAAATGGCTTGCTGGCGCGCCAGTGGGATATTAGAGGTTAACAAACAACTGCGTTTACTCTTTATAATAACCACAGAAACCCCCAAAATGACCCCAATGTAAAGTTCACATACCCCAGTTCTTAATACCTTGTATTGCCCCCTTGAACATCAATAACAGCTTGAAATCTTTTGTGGTCGTTGTAGTTAAAGTCTTTATTTCCTCAGACGGTAAAGCTAGCAAAAAGTCTTCAGGTCTTGTAAATTCTTGAGCCGTCTTGCATGAACTTCAGGTTCTAGGTCTAATCCCAGTGGCTCAATGATACTGAGGTCAGGAGACTGAGATGGCCACCACAGAATCTTCACTTTATTCTGCTGTAGCTGATGGCAGCTAGGCTTGGCCTTGTGTTTCTGGTCATTGTCATGTGTGAACGTCCAAGTACGTCTCATGTGCAGCTTCTGGGCTGATGGGTGTAAATTTTCCTCCAGTATTTTCTGATAACATGCTGCATTCATCCTTCATTCATCAGTTTGGACCAAGTTTCCTGAGCCTTTGTAGCTCACACATCCCCAAAACATCAGTGATCCACCTCCGTGTGTCACAGTAGGAATGGTGTAACTTTCATCATAGGCCTTGTTGACTCCTCTCCAAATGGAACGTTTGTGGTTGAGGCCAAAAAGTTCATTTTTAGGCTCATCACTCCAAATGACTGTGTTCCAGAAGTTTTGAGGCTTCTCTGTGCTCTTAGGTGTTTTGTGAGCAGGATACTTTGTGGTATTTGCATTGAAATGGCTTTCTTCAGGCAACTTGACCATGCAGCGGCAGCTACATCTTCTTCAATTTTTAAAGAAATTACTCCCAGCGTTTATTTGGGACGGGTGTTAATTTGTCAAAACCCACTGCTACACCCTGTGGTTAATTGGGATTCTGTGGTTATTTGTTGTTTTACGGTATATTAACAGTCTGTCTTAGGTGTCAGGTTACACACCCCCTCCGTCATACCGTGGCTTGATGTGGATTGGTCTGTGATAGGTGTGTTGAGCAGAACACCCCTCCAATCAGCAGCTGCCGTATTTTTGTAAGGTCCTGCCTTTGATAACACGCACAAGCAGCTCTTCCCGCCATATACAGTACAGGCAAAAAGTTTGGATACACTTTCTCATTCAATTTGCGTTTTCTCTATTTTCATGACTATTCACTGGACTCACTGACCTTCGTTTCTAAAAGATGGCCACTTGTGTTTCCTCTGTTAGCTGATTGGTTCTTGCCATAATGTGAATTTTAACAGTTCTCAGCTGTGTATTAACCTGACTTCTGCACAACACACCTGATGGTCCCAACCCCATTGATAAAGCAAGAAATTCCACTCATTAACCCTGATAAGGCACAGCTGTGAAGAGAAAACCATTTCAGGTGACGACCTCCTCAAAATGCCAAGAGTGTGCAAAGCAGTAATCATGGCTATTTTGAAGAAACTAGGATATAAAACATGTTTTCATGTTAAGTAATCTTATATTGTTTGGTGACTATGTGTACAGTTTTTATGTGCATTTATATGATCAGAACCCAGCACACAGTCAGCCTTGTATTGGAACATTTTCAGTCATCCTTAGTTTTTTAGCTGCATTTATATTCAGCTCTTTGAGACCTTTTTGATGGACAGGTCCAACCAGAAAAGGGGGTGGACTTTTGCTCCTGTCTCTGTGCTCTCATTGGCTGCTGCTGCAGGAGAAAATGCGCATTAAGAGAGCGAGGGAAAAAAGAGAGAGACAGGAGAACAAGAAGGGAGGGCGAGTGAGCAACACTCCTCAACAGTTCAGACTCTGAGCAGAGAGGAGGTGGAGAAGAAGAAGGAGAAGAAGAGGAGTTAGCTCCCCTGACAGAGGGACTCTCCTGCAGGACGAAGACGACAACTAGCAGAGCAGAGAGAAAAAGAAGTAGATTGAGCAAGGGGTCAGAGGACGAAGAGACCAACATCTGAGAGGAGGATGGAGGGATTCTCT
>RPOG01007313.1:0-18889 GCA_008086565.1 Thalassoma bifasciatum
ACCTTCCCTTCTATTTTTGTTCTGTCAGATTTCAACAGAGATGCAGCATCAAGTTGCATTGAGGTTTTGACCTATATTTGTCACGATGACCTGCAAATAATGTTCCATGTAATAACGTCGGTCGCTGACATCCATCGGTGACTTGTGGCATCTTATGTTTGCCTTTGATGCTTCACTTTAAAGTGAGGTAGAGTTTCTTTGCTGATTCAGAGAAGAGTGTTTCTTACTGGCAGGAGCAGTTCAGGGTAGGACAAACTGTCTGCTCAAAAAGACAGGAAGTGCCTGCAGCGAGGGAGTATCTCTGAGTAATTAAAACACTTCAACATGTCAGTGCTCATTTGAAAAACAGACATCGAGAAGTATGGAAAGAAAGAGGGATGCAGTTACTTTAAAAAGGCAGCATCAGCCCTGATACCTGTATATTAGGAAAGGCTGTGCTGCTTGTATTGTCTAGTGCAGCACGAAATCAACAGAACAATCAGCTGTTGAATTCATGGGTAGGGTCAATCTGGGAACATGTGACCTCAGGTAACAGCAGGTGTGGCCAAACTGGTCCAACTGCCTTGAAATGAAGATGGAATAATGAAAGCGTGCTAATAAAACACACCATGATCAAACTGGCTCTACAAAGTGGAGCTACTAAAGTACAGAAAGTACCAACCTATTTAATCAGCTTTCAAACACACCTGGGTATGATCAGCTCTGGTTTCATCGAAACATATTAAGAGCTGCCGGCAGGTTGATGCAAAAATTTCCATCCAGAAGAGACCACCGCACATTGTTTTTAAGGGAGAATATGTAAAGAAATGCATTTGCTGACGGTGGATGGTTGTTTTTATATGTTTCAAAGTTTCCCCCCTGACCATAGCTGCCTTACGTAAGAGCCTCCTCTGGGCTGAGTGAGACCAGCTGAGCAGGTCATGTGTGTGCATTAGGGTTATGTAGGCCAGGGTCTTTTCATTAGACCTGTCCCCCCAGCTCACCACAGCTTCTAGATCTGACCTCAACACTGTATCACATACCTTTTATATCTCTCTGTCTCTGCTGCACCACGAGGAGCTGACCGTGGTGCTGAAATATAAATCCAGATCTGGGGCCTGATTCGTCATCCCAGTATGAATTTAAACAATGTCTGAATTTACACAGAGAGAACTTTTCCATAAGCGCTTGCCTTAAACAAACACACAAACAAAGAAAGATTTATTTATTTATTTATCTAATTTTTAAAGCTTCATACAGACCAGTGGTCCCCAAAGCGGAGCCGGCAAGACACTGTTGAGGGTTGTGAGATATTGGCCAAGAATATAGCGGTGCAGACCAAAAAAAGGATATTTGAAACAATTTTTAGAACTTACAAAACACAAACACTTGGAAGGAAACGAGAGCAAAGAGGGAAAAAAATCGCAGGAATGCAGGTAACTTAAGGTGAACTGAAGGAATCTTAAAGTCTCATCTTGAGGTAAGGTAACAGACGAGAGTAAAAGTAACACAGGTGTATGGAGACTATTTAAACAGATGCATGTTGGCTCGTGAACACAACAGTCATGTCAAGAGACAATTTTATAAAGGTGTGTGACACACTGAGTTTACTCTCTGTGACTTTGTGTCTGTCCTGCCATAAAAACAAAACTACCTATGGATTTTTCAGCCCAAATTTCCCAACTTAACTTTTTTTTTTTTTTTTTTTTTTAAATAACTGATGAATGAATTAATCGATTAATTAACTAATAAGTTGCAGCAGCTCTATTTGTTGTTCTTTTTTTGGTTGACACCTATTATATTTTTATATTCCTGGAACTTTTGTACTTAACATTTTCTGGCATTGCTGCTGTGGCTGTGGATTTCCCCAGTGTGGCATGAATAAAGGAGTATCTTATCATATCCCAAGCTTTTTTTTTTTTTTTTTTTGATAATGTTCATTCCTGTCCACATGCAGTAGTTATTCTGCAGTGGTTCCTTCAAACCTGAGAGTCTAACAATAAAATTAAGATCCAGGTTACGTTTGCTTTGCTTGGTGAGTTTGAAGTTGATAGATGAGCACTGATAGGACATAACAAGGATTTGTGAATGTTACATGTTGTGCAGACGTTACGTACACCTTTCAGAGCACCAGGCTGTGAGTAGCACTAAATGTAACAGGCGATTAAACTATGGTACAAATTGAATTCACAAAATTTTCTTGTTGTCATGTTCTAAACAATACATTTCCTCGTCACTTTGCACCTGGTAAAGAGTTGTCTTGAACTAAGAAAAGTAGTGATAAGAAAGATCTACTCTCCATTCAAAAGCTTCAGGACAAACAAATGCCCCAGTTAGAGTCACATTGGGTATAAATGCTCATGGGAAGCAGAGTCTTTTTTTCAAACACAACACAACACAACACAACACAAAGTCCTTACAGCTTGTTTAAGTTTTACAATTCACCATTTGAATCATACACCATAAGACAGTGCAAAAGTGAAACATCCTGCAGTGTCTCTGCTCATGGCTGTAGTTTTCATGTCTTCATGTTGACGTTTTTTAAAAGATTCGCTAACTGTATGTCGTTATGCAATGGAGAGCGAAAGATGGAAGAAATGTGGGAAGAGCACTAAATAGCAACAAGATCAGCAGTCAAACTTGTCACCAATGAAACAAAGACTGTTCCCTCTGTTCATGAGGTTCTAGTGCTTGGTTAAAGGGAGGGTACAGACATTATTTTGTTGCATCTTATCTTTTTGGGGCAATGCACAAACACAGGATCATGCAGAGAAAACAATTGCTCTTTGTGGTTATATCTCAGTCACTGTGTTTAAAAGCTCTGTGAGCACTCTCTAAAGACTTTCACACTGGCATGGCTCTGTGCCAGCTCTAAATCCTGACCCCAAATGTGAACCGGCTGGTGTGTTAAGACCGAGAAAAAAAAATGGTATGGAGCTTGGAAAGTTGGTTCACATCTGGAACCCCCCCCCCCATTTTTTTTTTTTTTTTTTTTAATGGTTCCAGTATAGGAACTATGACATCATTGATGGGCGTGTTGTATTCTGTGTAGATAAAATGAGCAGAAAGTTGTGGAAGTCAAGAAAAATGGAGAAGAAAATGGAGAGTGAAATGAAATGTTAGATGGTAATTTGGTTCAGAGAATTTTATTGATTTACAGACAAGTTTGTTTCACTGATGTCTTTGTTTACATTTCATTTCATTTCAAAACGTGGAAGTTTTTAATCCTAAAGCAAACATTTGATGACTGTTATTTTTGGTTGTATTGGAAAAAGGCATTGAAAAAGCACATGTAGTTAGTTATCCATAAAATATATGTACAACTAAAATGTTTTTATTGGGCAAAAAATAAAACTATGTAAATACTCCGGCTGTTTTGCCAGTGTGTTGTTAACTTCAGCTGGAGTTACACGGAATAATGCTCCCCCACTTTCATTCTGCTTAAATTGATGTGAACTCAAAAGCACCAAGGTTCTGATAATCCGAAAAGGAACCGGTTCCAGAACCAGAACCGTGCCTGTGTGAAAGCCCTCCCTGTGGCACTGACAGCAGGTTGAGTGTTGAAGGAAACATTTCCCTTGAGCACCATTACCCTTATGATAAAGACATGTTTCATTTTATAAAAGATGACTGTACGGTTGTTTATGCATAGCTCAGAATTAGTCACCTTCTTTTTCTACCTGTAAAACCAAGAATGTTGAGGTGTTGAAGTAGGTTGTTAGCAGCTATCAGGTCTTATCTTAAGATTTAGTGGTTATTTACTTTGTTGTTTTGCCTTGAAATATGTCCTGAGATGTTCTCTGCCCATTGTAGTTTAACCCTCGTGTTGTCTTCGGGTCAATTTCAAAAGTTATTTTGTTAAAACTTTGTTTTTTTTTCTTGGAATTGTTTAAAATGACATGGAAGGTTCCATGCTATGTCATTTACATGTAAAATTTGTTATGACTGTTATTGTTAATTATGCATGTTTTAAATAAATTTGTAACATCTTCCTGCCATTAAAGAAATTGAGATGACTTCAAAAGAATATCCTGCAATCTCTTTGACAAATACCTGTGCGAGATTACATCAATTTATGCATCTTTGATAATAACCTTAGTGGAAAAAAAAAGCACTTTTGCTTTTTTTCCACTCAAAGAAGAGGTAAACTTGCGTTCAAATAAGGTCTTGAATACCATATATCACAAAAGTAATTATTAAACATATGTGAACACGTTGAAAACATCTTCCAAAAAAAAGGAAATGCTCCACTTTGTACTTTTTCAGCAATCAAAACAGACAGTGCAGAGTAAATCTGAAGGCAACAGTTGGGTTACATAAGTAGTCAATTGAAAAGCACTGAAATCATAACAGGATGTATGTATCGTAGTTCCCTCTTCAATTTGTCACCTTGAATGGAAAAATGCACATTAGCATTTGTGCCTTTATTCCTGAGTGTGCTGTCAGAGATTTACGACCTCTGTGTGATGAAATCTTGAGTCAAAACTATGCCAAACAGAAGGAAAATGTTGATGAAAATGCAGAACTGTAAACAAAACATGCTGCGAACTTCAGGTCAGCATTTGTCTAGGGTTATTATCATCTCAAGTGATCATTTTCCAGTGTTTCTGAGGAACATGCAAATTATTTTCTACCAAATTAGGCTCAGTGGCTAAAAATAGTCCGTAAAAACATTCCCTTCTAAATTTAGCGACATGTGACACATGAATGATGTGTTGCTTGGCTGTGTGTGTGTGTGATATATCAATGTGTCTGGATGCTGACGCTCGGGAGCCCCCCTCTCTAACACACATGGTCTCTAATTAAAGTGTTGCACGCTGACATACTGTAAATGTCAGCCTATAGCCACACATGTGTGTTCAACCTCAGGCTCCATTGGGATTGTTTCAGCATGATGGAGAAGTGTGTGTTTGAGTGAGTGTGAGTGTGTAGTCAGAGAGGATAGCTGCTGGAAGGATGGTTAAGGAGGACGGACAGAGGGACAGAGGGACACAGAGAGAGGGGGGGTATGCGCGTCATCCTAACACGCAATGATTGGAGGGAGCGAGGAGGAGGAGGAGGGGGAGGAGGAGAGCACAAACACTCTCACAGTGAAGGGTTTCCTACAGACCTACAGAGGGGTTCTGCAGACCTGCTCACTCTGTTTCTTACATAACACACTCATTTCACTTTGACTCGCCTCATGCACCTTACACTGCTTCATGCCTTTTAGATGGTTTAGCGTTCAGTTTGTTTCTCCATGTACTAAGACCTGATTGCTAATGGACTGTTTGGAAACCCTGTAGTTGGTGTTACAGCTGATTTTGGAGCCTGAAGAGACCTGATTGGACGACAGGATACATGTGGCAAAGCTTTTCTTGTTGACCCATCACTGTAATGGCAATATGACAACTAATGATCAACATTGGAAATCATCATCATTGCAGGGAGGCCTGGTGTGGTTGTCACACTTTTTGTTTCAGTATAACTCACTCCATTTTCTGAGCTGGAGACGTGGCAGAGTCCAGACTCCATGTTAACAGATGAGTCAAAACTGCAGTTCCTCGAGTGTCCACTAGAGGCTGGCTTCAGAAAACCCCACCCACACCCATTCAAAAAGTCTACACACGTATTCACAGCCTGGTTCAAAACATGATTTTAGTCTGAATAGATCTTTTTTTTCATGAATCTTTATTTCCTTTGTTGTTAAAAGTATGAGTTTTGTCCATATAAACTGCCAAGAATCTTGACTAAAGTGTTTATGTGTATATGCTTCACATGTGAAACTAGAGGATCTGTTCTCAATCTTACCAATAAACATTAAAGCAGAGGTCTTCAACAGGGGGTCAGTGAATGTTTTGATTTATTAGGGAATTTTTCTATGCTTTGAATGAATTAGTGAAAAGTTTGTTTCTGAATGGCAGTGGCACTAATAAGCCATCATTTTTTCCCACCACATTTGTGTTCAAGATAAAAATGCCATCCTGAATAGCTCCATGCTTGATTGTCAAACATTTAACAGACAGTGTTGATATTGGCATGTTAATAAATAGCAGTGTCAAGGCCACTCCACTCACTGTACATTGCAAATAAAATTATTGAATAGCTTTGTATTGAATGCACAAAACAAGGTACTTGAATACATGACATCAAGCCAAGTTTAATACAAAACACAATTGTAAGTACATATAACAGAGAGTCCATCTGTCTGTTAGTTAGGGCAGTGTTTCTAAATCTTGGGGTCATGATCTCACATGGGGTCACCTTGAATCCAAACAGGGTCCCCTGAAATGTCCAATAATTGACAAAAAATAGTGATAGAATATTTTTTTTCCAATAAAAATGATTATTTCCAAAACTTAAATACAATACACTGAACAACTATATATTATATGTTTTAGTGTTAAAGTGGCATTTTATTATTTCGTATTTGGATATTTTAATTATTTAAGTATTTTATGATCAAGTCTTTAATTTCTTAAATTTATCTATCATTAGGTATTTTAGTATTTTTTTATTTTTGCCATTTTAGTATTAGTATTATTGTATTTTATGATTAGGTACTTTTTATTCTAGTATTTGAAGTATTTTAGAATTGAGTGATACATTTTCTGTATTTTATATGAAGTTTTTTTAGTATTTTTTTGTACTATTATCCCCAATTATTTTAGTATTCTTATATTTTATCATTAAGTATATATATATATATATTTTTACCAAGTATTCTATCTTTTTTTTTATTTATTTATTTTTTTTTAGCTTTTTAGTTTTGAGTTATTTAGTTTTTAAGTATCAAGTGTTTTTGTATTTTATCATCTATCATCTTGTAATTTTGTATTTCCAGTGTTTAAGTATCCAAGCAAATTGTTTTCTACTTTTGTTTTCCTGTTTTAAGTATTGCAGCATTCTAACTAATAGACCAAATTTAAAGCGCACACCTGTACTTTGTGCTGTTTGTGTCTTATCTTTGTCTACAGTTGGTGACATTGTTAACTCTATGCGCCTTTAATTGTCACTTGGGGATAACTTTTCTTTTCTTTTCTTTTTTTTTGAAAGTTCACTTGTAATAAAGTCTATATCCCGAGAAATAAAATGGTCACTTTGTGTATTAAATCTGGCTACTCTGTATTGAAAACAAATTTTCCAGAAAAAATTTTTCTCTGGGGTCCAAAGGAATTTGTTAAAATAGGATCACAGTCCAAAAAGATTGGGAACCACTGAGTGAAGTGGTCTTTGGTCTGGAAAACGTTGAAGATCTTTGCATTAAAGCATGTTTGCAGCCTGAGTAATGAGCTGTCTCTCCTCTGAGCCTCTGCAGATGAACACGACTGTTTTCTTTCCATTTCAGTGATGAGGAGCCAAATAATAAAAAGGTTAAATAAGGTGCTTCTGACCCTACAAACCCCACAATGCACCTTGAGGAACCCTTCATTTCCTGTGTGTTATCGGCTCACTGTGAGCGCGCATCCTGACGCTGAGTGGAGCCCCCCATTCTCAAATGAGGGCCGCGCGCTCCCGCCGCAAGAGCAGTGAACGCGCTTGAGGGGCTGCGGTCCCATTGACGGTTCCGTCTCCCTGACAGCAGCATCAGCATCAGCATCAGCGGCGGCGCTGCAAAACAAGAAGAGTCCGCCTCGCCCCGCAGACACACGGCCGAGCCGGCCCACCGCACCGAGCGGAGACCCGAGCCGCCTCCGGGGGACCCCCCCTCTCTCTGCCCGGCCTGAAGGAAGGCAGCGAGATCCTCTTCTTCCTCCCGTGTGCCTGCATCCCGACCGACCGCCGGAGAGATGGGCTCCCCGTGAAACGGAGGTGGTGGAGGGGAGAGGCGGGCGGGCGGGCGGTGGGAGGGGGGTGGGGGGAGAAGACAGCGGAGCAGCAAGAGGGAGAAGGAAAGGCTGAAAACCGGGACTCACAGCGCTCTACCACCGCCACCTCCTCCGTCACACTACTACCGGAGCTAGCCCCGACACTGCTGCTGCCGCCGCCGCCCTGGGTGCCCCCCACCACCGCCATGGGAACTCCGCATCAGTCGCTCCAACCGCCGCTTCATCCGTGGGCCATGTCGTGATCCGTGGGCTCTGCCAGCGGGTTTTCTATCCGTGATCCCGACCGAGGCGAAGAGGAGGAAGAGGAGGAGGAGGAGGAGGAGGAGGAAGCAGGGGTAGAAGGTGGTGGTGGTGGTGGGAAAGATGTTCGCCTCGGTGGGCCCTCGGGGCGGCCCGCGCCCACCCGTCGCCCCGAACATCCCGGAGCCGGACCTGAGCCATCTGACAGAGGAGGAGAGGAAGATCATCATGGCTGTNCCACCACCACCACCACCACCACCATCCAAACACATGCATGCACGGCTGAAAAAGTCTCCTGCTGCAGAAAAAAAGAGCTCACATCCGGCTCTTCTGCCTCCTGCAGCACCAGAACATGTTCAAAGGTTTCCCTGCATGCACAGATAGAAAAGATAGAGCGACCCACCTAAGCGAGGCGCTCCTCAAGCTTTACGTCCCTGTTCTATTTTAAGCCCTCTGTGCGGACTGATAGCCCAGCACTGGAACGGAAGATCGATTCATTGCATCTAAAGAAGGAAATGTCCAATATATAGCTCCGGCTCTAAGTGGCTATGCATCATTCTCAAGTGATGTATTAGAAGCCGTGGATTCAGTCGTGTCACAATGTGGCGGCTGCAAATAAGCCAGGCCTGTCACCACATACATGTCCGGTACTATATTGGCCTCAGCAGTGTTTCCTCTCATCACTGTTTGGATGGAGAGCAGTGTGTGTGCGTGTGTGTGTCTGTGCGATTAGGTCTGCGCTGAAAAGCTGCACTGGTTGACTAATACATGCATGGTGAGTGTACGAGCAGCAGGGTAGTGTGGGTTGTAATGCAGAGAGGCAGAGAATACTCCACTCTTAGGAGCATTTTTAGGGATACTTACCATCACTTTCTGTGCATTTAAAACACAAATGATCCCTGCATGTAAATACAGATGCACTGTAAGTTTACAACTGCAGCACATATGATAAAAAGATGTATGTAATGTCATTTCTTATCACCTGCTGAGCTGCTGATATAAAACAAAGGAAGACTCCAGCTGTAGAGAACTGCTCACCTCTGCTGCCATCCTTTATATCTTCTTTAAAGCTTAAATCTGGGTTACATAAGTACAAGAACGTAGTACAGTAAAGCTCCTCCCAGCAGCAATACAACAGACACCAATGACCTATTAATAGCACTTCTCTTGCATCCCATAAACACTGACATTTCTAAACCCAGAGCTGCAGTCACAAATCCTCATAGTATGTGCTTTAATGAGACCAAAGCGATCAAAGCGGCTGACTGACAGTGAACAGGAAGGACTTCCCTCAGTGTGCGCTTTACAACCAGAGCTCAGCTAACGGAGGAGCACGTCAGGCAGGTGTGTGATGAGTCTCATCACGACTGCATGAGAGAAATGTGCTATAAATAGAGTAGAGAGATACGTTGCGGTGCATTGTGATGGTTTACATGTTGGAGTCGAGTCTTTATGCGAAACAGCACAGCTGATGGTGCAGGGATTTTCAGAACAGATGTGTCTCATGAGTGGGGAAAAGGAAAGATGTGGTCATGTGAAGTTTCCAGGGGCATGACGAATTAAAGGGCGATGAGGACCTGATAGTGAATGATGCATCCAGAATGCAGATCCTGTCTCTGATTCCTCAAAGTGTAAAAAAAACAGTGCAGGAACCTCCTATTTTACAAATTATGATGTTAGCTGTTGACTGTATAAAGACTTAAACTTTAACCCTCTGGTGCATGAATTACAAAATTCAGTGTCAGGATTTTTCCCTTTCGTGTTTTTATTTGTCTGGCATGTTAAGGCATGAAAAAAGTTTTCTTTTTTTTTTCAAATATTTGTTACTGAGCAGTCAACATAAAACAGTGTGAGCTTAATGTAAAAATGACTTATCTTTTTTGTTTGACTCCTCTCCTTTTTTTTTCTTTTGGTAATTTCATGAATAATCTTTTTTTAATGCTTTGCAAAACATGTTAACTCTCTTTCATCAATTTTAACACTGAATAATTTGTACTTTATAAGCTTTTTCACCCTCAAATGTTTGTATATTACTTTTAAAAATATATATGTTGCCAAAAAAATTGAAAACATTTTTTCAGGCCCTAGGAAGAATAAAAATATCCTCACACAGACTAATATGAATTTCCACCACATGAACCGTTGAATTTAGGAGTAGATAACTTTTAAATAGGTGTCCACTGTAGTGACCACCATGCACCACAGGGTGAATCAACATCATGTCACAAAAGCATGGGACTGTTTGCAGAATTTTTTCATAATATTTCCAGAAATGGAGATTCAATGGTCACTGATTCACTGATCGCAGCAGAGATGATGTTGAGATGCTTTTAAAAATTCCACACATCCGTTGTCTCTTTCTTCTTTTCCCGCTAAGTTAAAGTCTCTCAGCACAAGTTTCTAGAGTTCTTTGATTGAAAACACTGCAAAAGAAAAAAAAAATGAAATCCAAGAAAGTTATTATGTCTTATTTTTCGTAAAAAATGTATCTTTTTTTACTTCATACAAGCCACATTCACAAGACCAGATAACAAAAATGTCAAATTTCAAGTTACTCAAAGAAAAAAAGAGATTTTTATTAACTTGTTACAAGCAACTCAGACATTATTTTTGTCTTTTAATATCATGAAATAAGACCCGCATATGGACTTTTTTTTGAATGTGGCTCATATCAAGTATAATAAGATATTTTTTAACTAAAAATGAGACAAAACACTTACTTGGATATCACTTTTTGCAGTCATGTTTTTAAAATTCAGACAGTGCAAAGTTCTGGGAATTGTTACACACAACAGTGAGTTGTGCACCTCTCATTAGCAAATATCAGTAACATTTAACCTTGTATAAAGTACTTGAAAGAAATACTGGAGTTAAAGTTAAATTTATCTTTTAGAATATTCGTAGTAAAACTCTTAAAGTACCTGATATGTAGAGTACGTATCAAAAGTAATTTCCTGATGTGAAATGTACTTGAGTATTAGAAGTAGTTTCAAAAAGTGAGCAGTTAGAATTTTGATTGTGAATTTATTGTGGCTTCTTCACAGTAAATGCAAAATATCCAGGCACAGGATAATGAGGCTTAAACTCCTTCATCATTAAAATTAAACTTCTGCCATCATCAGTGGTGACTATCTCTCTCTTTTTCTTCACCTTCCTGTGTCTTACGAAAACTATACCTTCTCTTCCAGCTGGCGTGAAGTTATTATCTGAAACTTAAAAGGTGTTTGTTCATCTTGAGAGGAAGTTGTTTTTCAATGTTGAGAAAAGTGACTTTAACTTCTACCAAAGTCATTTTCTGGTAAGACACTTGTACTTTTTACTCAAGTTTTGTTTTCAAGTACTTTATACAGACTGGTTATCAGCACAGCCTGCAACAGGTGCTTCCATGATGGCATCAGTAATGTAACATACAAGCAGAATTTCTTCTTCTTCTTTGTACTTGGCCGTTGACATGAAAAACAGACATTAGTTGTCACCAAATTAGGTTTCTTCACATTTAATCTTATAGTAATGAGTAACAAAGATTATTATGTATCGGAATAAAATTACATGTTGTGTTAAGGAAATGTAGTGGATTGAAAATAAAAGTTTTCAGAAATACAAATAAAGGGAAGTACAGATATGTGAAAATTCTACGGTACGGTTCTATGGTACTTTTTAAAATCTCTTTATTTTTAATTCTTCTCAAAATCTTAATTTTTTTTTACCTCTAACTGTACTTTTTCCACTCAGTTTCATCATTTCTGTCCATACTTCTGACGTTTATCCCCATATTTTGATTTTTTGTTACCTAATCTTAACTGCAGATCTCTTCATTTTGACATTTTACCTTGAAATGTATAAGTACTTTGTTATTATACAACTTTAGGATCACTACAGTGCCACACTTTGTAGATTTTTCAAATATGCTCTAAAGCCTTTGTTTGCTTTGACTTACCTCTGTTTTAAGAGTCATAAACAAACTCCAGCACAGTTTGGCGTCAGCAATCAGTGCTGACTTTTCAGTGATTAATCCAAGAGCTCCTCTCCTCTCCCTGCAGACATGAGGAAAAAAGGCTGTCCAAAGTTGATGAGGCTGGTTAGATATAGATATTTTCTTGTTTACATGCAACACTTACATTCACTTTTTTATTTTAACTGTTTTGTTTTCTCTTTTACTTATAATTTCCTCACATATCTCCTTGTAGCTGCAAAAGCCGCTGAATCTCACAGTGCCTTATCTGTTTTATCCACAACTGGCTCTAATGCTTTCTCTCTCTCTCTCTCTCTCTCTTTTTTTTTGTAGTTTTATTGTTATATTAGGTAAGATTTTTGTTGCTAAAAGGTGCAAAGGAAATGGCTTTCAGATTCCCTTTAAACGGCCTCTAGTGGTTATATCACATCAAAACCACAGTGAGAAACATATTTATGCCAAAACCTTAACTTTAAGTGATAAAATCACTTGTAGAAATTTAATGCAATTTTAGTGCATAAGTTCAAAGTGACAAAAAAATTTAGATACAAAGTAATATCACACTGAGACAGCGTGAATAAAGTGAGTAACTTCTACAAATTTAATTACAGTAATGTTTATATAAATTGTATTTAAAGAAGTGTAGGTTTAACCTCCTGAGACCTGAGCTTTTGTCTGTTGTGCATTTTTTATTCTTATTTGCTAGTTTGGTACAACTAAGACCTGATTGGTAAAATGCCAAAACTTGATCCCTGTACAGGGAGTTTAATTTTCAGTGTTGAGTTCAATAAAAAGTCAAAGGTATGGATCAAATGTAAAAATAAAGAGATTAAAAGTCAAAATTTGGAGATAAAAAAAGTCTCAAATATGGATTTTAAGGCTAAAATAAGTTTAAAATGTTGATTTAAAGACAAAATGTCGAAATGAAGAGATTGAAAGTTAAGATAAGGTCACCAAAAATCAAAATGTTGGGGTTAAAACTAAAAAGTATGGAAATAAATAATGAAACTAAGAGGAAAAAAGGAAAGGTATAGGTAAAACATTTAAGAGTTCAAGAAAAATTGAAAATAAAGAGATTTTAAAAAGTCAAAAATAGGAAATAAAAAAAATCACAAATATGGATTTTAGATAAAATAAGACATTTCAATTTTAAAATCAAAAGATAGAACGTAAAAATATGGAGATTAAAAGTTAAAATAAGGAAACAAAAAGCCAAAATGTGGACATAAAAAGTCAAATGTATGGAGGTACTGTTACATTTCAGAGATACAAATACACAATATTGAATTAAAAATTAGAAATGAGAGCAGTCAAAATTTTGCATAAGATGCACAAGTATGGATTGAGAGTCCAAGTAAAAAACTGAAAAATTTAAAGCAAAATATAAAGAGACAACACAAAGACATTAAAAGTGAATATAAGAAGATGAAAGTTATTTAAACAGGTGTTTTCACTGAAGTGGGTATAATGTTGTGATATCACCAAAAGTGATGCAAGCAGTGCCCCTATGGCTGATAGGCCCAAGGTTTAATTTGATTGACATGCTGATGTGATAGTGTACCGACACCTATCTCCTGTGAAAACCCAAACCATGACTTCGTGAAGTAGAATTCTGAACCTCAGGTTGTTACTTGCTCAGTTCCCTCCTGATTAACTCCAGAATGCCCACCTACGTCAGATACTTCTTATTTTGATCAGTCAGTACAGCAGAGGATGGCTGGAACAAAGAGCCATCTCCATATCTAAGATGCAGAACAGTCTCATCATGAGAGGGGAGCCCACAGTGTTGACGATAGAAAGACGTGTCTTCTCTTTTTGACAGCGGGGGCGTTGGTGAGGATTTCTCTCTCCTGTTTCCTGTGTAATCAGACTGATCAGAGCCACAGCTTGTGAAGATTATGGACGAGATGGTTTTAAATCAGACGGTAAACACGTCATCGTCCAAAGCCTGTCGACGTACCCCGAACACAGCAGAAAGAGTCTGAATGAGAAAGTAGTTTGGTTTGTTCTGTGAGACAGTGCAAACGTCACTCGGCGTCAGGAAACATCCCAGAGCTCTCAGACCAGCTTCTTTATTTCTTCATTTCATCAAACCAACCTCAGTAATCAGACTAAAAGGATTAGACCTGGACGACCATTCTGAAACCATTTGGGCTCTAAATGAGTCATAAGTATAAAAAGTTTAGGAGCTCTGTGGTGGGTCGCTTCATCAGCAAGATGAGCTGTCAGAGCTTCAATGTATGACTCGCTCCCTGCCCAAGTCTATCCTCTAAAGTTGCTTTTTTAAAATCTAAAAGTCTGTTTCAAGTGTCTCAGAGTTTTATCACCACATTATTAAAGATACGGATCTGTTTTCAGAGTAAAGTTAGACATTACATTTCTTTTTTTACAGTAAAGCCTCCAGACTTCTTTGATAAACATGACCTAGTCATTGTGTCTCTGATTGATATAAAACAGAATATTCCAAAAATCAAACCAACAAATTTCAAACTGATAACTTAAAATAATAATCTGGAGTTTTACTTTGAAAGGACGGCACATTTTGGGCTGGATGATTTTTGTGATTTTTCTGGCAGATAATGCAATTTCGATTCACGATTTTCTTTAAATAAAGACATTGAAGTATTCACAATATACAGTAAAATACAATAACATTTACAAACTTGACAGAAAATTACATCATACCATCAAAACAATAAAAGCTATAACTCTAATGCAAAGATAAAAACTGAAGGTAAGAACTGTTTCCAAATGTATTTATCAACAAAAACATGCATGCACATTCTTTAAAGCCTTTTACCAATAGCAGTTGTAACAACTGAGGAACAAAAAGAGCCATCTCTGACTCCTAACTTTTAAAAATAATGTAGTGCAAAATATCCTTAATTGTGCTAAGTTCAAAAAAGATAGATAAAATAAAATAAAAAAAACAAAAGAAAAACAAAGTTAAGTAAATTCAACAATCCCAAAGAAAGGAAGGATCTTGCCCAACAGTCTCACACTTAAAGCACATGTGTGTAAAACAGCTGACACAACAGATCTTGGGTCAGTCAGGAGTACAGCAAAAAAAGCTGCAGCCTTGGCGATCACATGATCACGATGTCTGAAATTACAATTTTGATCAGAAAACGATAAATCGTTCAACTCTAAGCTCATCCCAGTGCTGCGAGCTGGATCAGTCTCCCTGAAACTATTCAAATACTTCTCCTCCATCTTTTTTTTATCTATTTCAACTTGTAAAAATAGGATCTAAAAATATCTGAAATCTCCTCCGAAGGTCGAGGTTACGTGAGGACAAGAGGAGTTCAAGCTGTTGCACGGTGATAGATGATGATAAATTCAGCCTGCTCACAGAATCTTAAACGGTTTGCCGGCTCGTGCCTGTTGTTATCGAAGAACGCATTAATGCACAGTTAAGTGAACTGTCCTCACAGCTCTTCTTCTTCTCTCTTTGTTTCAGAGAGGAGAAACCAATCCAAGCAAGAACGGTGAACCTGGTCGGGCAGAAGAAGCCTCCGCAGCAAAACGACGTCCGGTGAGTTTTTGTTCTCAAACACCTACTCCCCATCACTCAGCAGACACACGACTCAAAGCTGAACTAAAACGGGTTAAAGTAGGTGGTTAATTCTCTGCTATTGCGTTGTTTTATCGTCAGTACGCCCCACTGGCCAAACATCCTCCTTTTATTAGCCAGCAGTCTGTCCTTTTGTCTCACATTCATGTCGGTTGTGAAATTTATTCTACACCTCGGATGAGTCACAGCATGAAAGATAAATCTGTGTTCTGGTGACTGTCTCTTTACAAGTGTGACTCAGGCCATTATTATGCTGTTTGTATGATACTGTAAGTGGAAGGCTCTGCACAGGGACCTGTTCAGACTGCTACATTTGTTTTTGCCAAATATGCCTCAGCTGGTTTCTCTGAAAAGATATATTTGGAAGCGCCACGCTCCTTCACCTGATGGACTTTGTATCCCGTTCATCACACTATCATCTCATAGTATCCACAAAGCTCTGAGTGTGAAGACGGACGTGATCGGTGCGAGGAGTCCAGGTACCTGTTGAGTCATGAGACACTAAAGATGCTGTTGCTTGTTTTAGAAACGCATCTTAAGCTGGATTCAGGAGCTCTGGAGTCTCTCAGTTTGCTCAGCTGTCCTGTCGAGCTGCTCATCAGGAGGAGGGATGTTCATTTTCTGCTTCTGTTCAGGTCTTTTCAGTCGCTGTCTGCAGTAGAAAAGAAACATACATGTATGTAACCAACTTTAGGGACCAGTGGCTGCTGGTCTTTCAATGAGTGAAAGCTAATTTTTTTCCTGGTCTACATCAGAAATGTTTATTTATTTATAAGTAAATTCTAGGGCTGCACGGTGGCGCAGCAGGTAGCGCTCCAGCCTCACAGCAAGAAGGTCGCCGGTTGGATTCCCGGTTCGGGCATGGTTGGCCTTTCTGTGTGGAGTTTGCATGTTCTCCCCGTGCATGCGTGGGTTCTCTCCGGGTACTCTGGCTTCCTCCCACAGTCCAAAAACATGCCCACGTTAGGTTAATTGATTATTCTAAATTGCCCGTAGGTGTGAGTGTGTGCGTGAATGGTTGTTTGTTTCTATGTCAGCCCTGCAATTGACTGGCGACCAATCCAGGGTGTACCCCGCCTCTCGCCCAATGACAGCTGGGATAGGCTCCAGTCACCCGCAACCCTGAATAGCAGGATAGACGGTTCAGAAAATGGATGGATGGAGGTAAATTCTACCCTCCTTCCCTTTCCTCGTTGTTTTTAACAAAGACAAAGTCACTGGGGATTGGTAAAGTCTCTGGATCAGTTTAGAACAACGGAATGAACGACTTAGAAAATGCTCTGGTGGATGTTGATACTTCAAGATCACTGATTTGCTTATTTTGCTGTCAATCAAAAAGGGATTTAGCCTCAGACACATCATCCAATCATCATGCAGTGGGCAATGCATGGGCGGGACAAAGCCCAGCATTTATCCAATGACTGTCCAGTTTTGCGCAGTGGAACAACCCCCTCCATGCTTCCCTATAGACCCCCAGAGATGCTGAGCGTCAGTCTGTAAATGACTGTAGAGCTGGGAGGATGACTGAGAAGGAAGTCACGCTGGTTTCCTGTGATAAGTAGCTGATTCTGAACAAAAAATGAACGCGTTCTAGTGCATGTTTTTTTTTTTTGGGGGGGGGCCCGGTTTGAGATTAGGAAAAAAACACCTCAGCACATAAGCAACATAATTAACCACTAACTCATAGACTTGCACATGTGGGAGGGGGAAAGGTTATGGGGAAAAGGGAGTGTCACGGCACAGACACTGACGGCTGGGTTATGTAATGTTTTTTCATACAGACGAGATGCGAGAAAAAAAAAAGGCCTGAGATCTGTATGAGAGAACGCGTGAGGCTTTTAGACTTTTTTCCATCCGTGTGCCGTCTGTTTGCTTCCATTCCCAAACTGTAGGGGGTGATGGATCGCTAACACACGTCTACCAGAGCATTTAACCAGAGTAGAAGAAGTCTGCCTTTGTTTACACAACAAAAACATTATTTTTTCGCTCTCTAAAAATGATAATTCATTAGGTAATTCAAGCAATGAAGTACAGGGATTTCTGTAAAATGTGTAAACAGTTTGGTCCTTGTTTTTCAGACAAAAATGTAAAAGTAGATAAATTTACCTTTTCTTACAAATTCACTTGTTATTTCACAGCACCATTCAAATCAATGTGTCAACCTACACTGGATCTGCTACTTTGCAGTCTGGTCAAGTCGCGCAGATATGCAACCATCATTTTTTTGTTGAATGCTTGAGCTGTGACACATCAATTCACTGTATCGGAGATCAAACAGAACAGGAAGTAGTGCAAAGAAACCACCTTAAAAGAGCATGTGACTTTCAAAATAAAACAAACTGTGTCTAACCTGATCATATTTTGTTTTGACAACAACAACAAACCTACAAAACACGCTAAGCCAGGCCAGGAGTCAACAGGTTTGAGGCTTTACAGCCAGACATGAATGAGGACAGGGTCATCAATGGGGTGGGAAGTGCTAGGACTCCCCAGTCTGTGACTCCAGCTGCCCAACATTGATGTCTTAATTTTAAGGTAGGGTGTACAGGATTTTCCAAAAGAAATAAAAAGTCAATGTTTACAGGAAAAATCCTGCTTAATCGCCATCTACTGGCCTCTATACACGTGTGTTGGTGTCTGTGTTTGCCTCACACACTCCAAGACCCCCTCCTCTGCCGTTTTGTTAATGTTTTGGTTGACTCAGGGGTGGTGACCAGCCAATCACAGCGCACCAAGTGGGCATGTGACTTTGTGTATTGATGATAGCGACTTGGAGAAGCTATCTGGAGCGGCCACAGTCGCAGCCGTAACACAGAGAAAGAATGATACAATATTTGCAGCATACCTCATTTACCTGCAGGAAGTCAGGTGAACGGCTCTTGAGTTTCTACTACGTGATGCTGCAGGTGCTCACTGGGCTGTTTTTACAGTCTTTGGTGTGTTCATGAAGCTACGACTCCTAGCCACGCTATTAGCTACATTCAGAGGTAGTGAGCATGCGCTGCTGCTGGCACTGAGCCACGGAGGAGGAGCCCAGTTTGGATATTGTTTGTAAATAAATGAATGAAACTTAACAAAGTTCTGCACACTCTGCCTTTAAGTTTGTATTTGTGTCCTTATACAAATCACCTTAGACGAGAGGAGCTGGTGGAAATAAAGAGGGTTTAGTTATTCTCAGAACCACCTTTACCTTTTTTAAGTTATACTTTTGGACCTGTACATGCTTCATTCTGAGAGTAAAGGGCAGTGGATGGGGAAGAAAACTGGGAGAGAGAGGGAATAGGGGGAATGATATCAAGGAAAGGGACCTGACCCCCCCCCCCCCCCCCCCCCCCC
>RPOG01007316.1:0-18878 GCA_008086565.1 Thalassoma bifasciatum
GCAGTGGAGACTACAACAGTCCTCCATGTGTCAGAGAGTTGTCTGCTGGGCGCCCACCAGACAGCCTGCCATTAATTATTGAACAGCAGAGTCAGAAGGTTGCAGCAGGTTACCTGTGGCTGCGCCATGAAAATTCGCAGTGGCTGTCCGGGTAAGAGCCCGAGGGCAGAAAGAAAGAGTGGTGCAGCCGTGAGGAGGCAAACCACCAGGGGGATAGAAAAAGACGTGAAGAGACTTGAGCTCATTTGATCTTTTAAGATTACCACTTTCTTATGAAGGAATATTCATACATGTTTTTACATTTCTAATCATAACGGCTGCCAGCTGAAGTCTTTTAAGGGATAATGGGCCAGACTGATTACCAATTCACAGATATGAGGGGGGAAAGTAGTACACTGAGGGTGCACCTCAGGACACATTAAAGTGTGAAATCCAACAAGGTTCTGAAAATACAGGTTGTATAAAAAGAGTCTTGTGTGTATAAACTCATACTTACGGCTCAAAAATGAAGATTAGACACTAATTTTAAAATAAAACAATGTGCAGCTAAATAATGTGAATAATATATGTGCAAATGACCCCAAGTGCAGTAACAGTCAAGGGTATTTATATTTCTATATATTCTCTCATTCATTTTTATATTTCTTGTACTCTATTTTTGAATGTCTTTTTTGCTAAACTTTTCTTGTAAAGCTGAATCAGGGAGAAAAGCACAAAGAAATCTGATTTCAACACTTTTTTAATGTCTACATATACTCATATTCCATTTCCCATGATCTCCTGAAAGCCCTGAGTGTTACTTGAAGTCTACTTATATTTCAATCATTTTGTCTTGATTAATTCAAGTACTCTATGAAGGCCTATCATTGTCTTGTGAAATGCTTGTATTTGTCACTTCATGGGATAACTGTGGGACATTAAGTTAGAGAAATGATATGGTTCAACTGAGTTAACGAATTTGAAACAAAGATAGTAATAAGACTCAGTCACAGAGTTTGCAGGTGCAGACTGCACAAAATCACGCTTAACTGACAAGCTAGACTCAACATTATCTTTTTTCACTGAGGGATAGTGTTTTTTTTCCGTTTGTTTTTTTTTTAAAACAAGGTGTGCTGTCTCAGTATTACCTTTTGTAGTTTGCCAGGTGCTGCTCCAGATGTGTGATGCTTTGGAGTTTGTGGAGGAACCACTTGTCTATGGCTGTCAGCTGGTGGATCTGATCAACACTCCAACCACTGTAAAGAGACTTCAGAGAGGAGACAGCAGACAGACTTCGATTTATCATCATGATCATGAATTGTATGTCCTTCATAAATAGGATCATCTTTATGTTCAATCAATTGCTTATGGATAAAACTGAAAACTAAAAATTTCCAAAACATTTGTGACAGTACTGATACTGATTGAACACAGACTTTCATGGTTGATAAAAAAAAGGACACAGTATCAACTTCCAAAATAGAAAAGTGTTTTGCTACTTTTATTTTTTATCTTTGATGATTTTTGTGAAAAAGATGTTTGACGTCACCGGTGTAAGTGAATGTTTGTCTCATTCTTAAAAAATGCCTTATAAAACTTAACAGGAGCCACATTCATCTTTTTAAGATAATGAAAGACAGACCAATACTTGGAGCGTTGGTTAAAAGTTAAAAAAGAAAAAAAAAAATTTAAGGGTAAGAAAAAATTTCCCGTCCCAGCTGATGGAAAAACTGCTTCCATACACGTAGGCCGTGGTTTGAAATAAGCTTATAAGTTGTTTATATGGGCTCTAATGAAACTCATTGAAAGAAACACCTCTTTAACAACAAGTAGGATGATTTGATGTTTCTTTTGTATCGATTCACATTTATCTCATGGACTGTCCAACAATATTGTTGTTGTTGTATTGCAGTTGTAATTCTGATTTTTGTATACTGCCTGCTACATACTGAATTTCTGCTGGATCAGTAGGCACTGCTAGTAAAGTGGCAGAAAACAGCCAATGTCTTAATATGAAAATCAATTAAATTTAATACCCTTACCTCACTGGCAGATTTTATTTATCTTAACCAGAAATTAAAGCTTCATTTTTCTCTCTACTATCTTGAAAAAGAACATTTTCCTGGACCTGTACAAATAATTGCAAAAGTTGCTCCAAATCCTCCATATCATATTACACCCATACCATCACTCCTGCTTCACTTCTTGATTTGGATGAGGAAACTGAGTGAAATTCCATTCTCCCTGATAGAAAAGAAAGATAAGGAAGTGTACCTTGGCAATAGAGAAGATTCGGGTGCTTGAAGGCACAGCCAGCTCCTTCTGTAAGTCCTGCGTGTCAGCCCAGGCTTTCTTGAGCGGCAGCCGGGGCATGAAACCATCAACTGAAGGGTGACACATCCTCAGGGCTTTCTGTATACTCTCCTCAAAGGTTCGGCCTATTGCCATTACCTTTGTGAGAGGAGGGAAGGGAATGATACATGTGAGGTGTGAGTAAATCCAGTGATTAAAAAGAGTAAATGAGTGTTTTTCTGTGTCTTCCTCACACCTCTCCAACACTCTTCATGGCACTGCCGATTTCATGGGACATGCCCTGAAAACGGTCCAGGTCCCAGCGAGGAATCTTGGTCACAATGTAGTCCAGACTTGGCTCGAAGCAGGCTGTGGTCTTCTCTGATACAGCATTTTTAATTTCAGGCAGGGGGATACCCAGAGCCAGCTTAGCAGCAACAAAAGCCAAAGGATAGCTGTGAGAAATAGACCAAAGTTAGCAAATGAAGTCTTGGGTAAAGTTCCTGCAATCAAACAAAGAGTCTTTCAATAACACAGTAATGGTGTTGTTTGTATGCTTGTAAAATTAGAATTAAAATAAATACAAGGGTTTATTTAGTTTGATTTTGTAAAACAAATCTGTTACATTTTGAGTATTTCGCATGTTGTGTTTTGAAAGATTTGCAGACACCTCATTTTTGTCTGTCAAATGTATTCAGAAGAAAAGTAGATAACAGAGAGATGCTCTTCAATTGTTCAACCTTGTCATGGATATTGAATTTGATTTTTTCATGGTCTTGTCTTGGTCTTGACTTGGACTCAACTCTTATAATAATAATAATAATAATAATAACTTTATTTATAGAGCACCTTTTAAAAACAACAGTTCGCAAAGTGCTTTACAGCCAGGACAAAATCAACAAACAAATAAACAAACAATCAACAAACAAACAAGCAGTGAATCAAATAGCGTGCAACAATAAAAATTAATAATCATACGGACCAATCAAAAATAAAAGAGGAGAGAACTCAGGCAGTGCAAGACCCTATGCTGAGACCATGAGGACTAGAGGTGAGAAGAGTAAAAGAGCAAACAGGAACAATATAGAGGATAAAAACAACAATGAAATATAGTAGTGAATAAATAAGGTAATAAAAGGATAAAACAGCCTAAAAATTAAAGTAGAAATGAAAACTGGAGCGCTCAACTCATTGAAAATAATTGAATAAATAAATAAAAACATAAATAATTAAAATAAACTCGTAAGTGAATGAATAAATAAGGAGGTAAATAGATAAATAAATAAGTGAGTCAGCTCTGTAACAGGGTGGTAAAAAATACAAAAGACGACAATAGAGAGGTGAAGAAATAGACACTCTTGATCGAGTCTAGATTTTGTCTTGGTCTCTGTGCATTCTGGTCTTGGCCTGGGATCCTATTCTTTCGTTGTAACTTTAATAAAAAGTCGCAGGATTTCTGTGTTTCCTTTAACTCATTAGTTATGAAAAATCCTGAGCATCTTCATAAAATGTGACTAATACAAATATATAATTCTTGCATGTTGTTCTTCAGCCACCCACCAGGGGGAGCAGTGATAATGAAAACTCAAACAGTTTCATTGCACATTGCTGAATCACTCATATCCATGTATCCCCTCACCCAGTGGCTTTGGATGCCAGAGCAGAGCTTCTAGAGAGCCGGGCGTTGACCTCAATGATGCAGTACTCCAGGGATGAGGGATGTAGCGCGTACTGGATGTTGCATTCGCCGATGATGCCAAGGTGACGAACCACTTTGATGGCTGTCTCTCGAAGCATGTGGTACTCCTCGTTGGACAGTGTCTGGCTTGGTGCCACCACTATGGAGTCACCTGAGAGAGGAGGGATAAGGATTAAGAATAGATTCAAACAACATCAAAATAAGATTTTTTTTTTTTAAATCTAAGACTTGAAATGTGTATTTTTTTATTCATTTTCCGTTGTTAAATCATAAAAAATGTTGCTTTCTCATCTTTTAAAATTTGCAAGAAGTGCTCAAACCATATTTAATCTTAGGAAGTGCTGGATTTAGACCAAACAAAGCCCCGGGTTTTGTGGTGTCCAATGAAATCTCGAATCTCCGACAAAAACTCTCATATCCTGATGCTAGGCGCTTCGTAAATACAATCATATGTAACACCTTTTTATGTGGAAAAAATAAGAAACAAAATTCACTCTCAGAATAAACCCTCCCTAGAATCTGTTTTTGCCCAAGGGCTGCAGTAAACACTTGAAACAGAGCAGACTCAAACACAGTGGGGAAAAAAGGGAGAGAATTTTCTGAAAAAAAGTAAATAAATAGTCAGAAGTAGAAAATAATAAGTGTTTGTTTCAGTACCTGTGTGAATACCCAGAGGGTCGAAGTTCTCCATGTTGCAGACGGTCACACAGTTATCCGCCACGTCTCTCACCACCTCATACTCCACCTCCTTCCAACCAAGCAGAGACTTCTCCACCAGGATCTGACTGCTCATGGCCAGAGCCTAGAACATGAAAAGTAATATGAAAAAACAAGGCTGGTTAATCCATTAGAAATAAGATTAAATTGCAACATGGCTTACTGCAATAAAACTTATCAGAGACAGAACAATATTTATTTAACCTGAAATGTATCTGAAAACTCAACCCTGCTCAAACAAAGAGAAACATGGTTGGAAATAACCTTTGCAAGAGAAACAATCTAAGTGGTGAAAACTGGCCAAAATAGCAAGGTGTAGCATTAAAAATAAGTTTAAGGAGATAAAAATGTTTTGAAAGCAGCAAAAATGAGTAAAAAAAAAAAGAAGCAAAAATTGGATGAAAACTTTGAAAAGGTAAGTCGCACAAATTTTTCAGAGGCTTTAAATTTCTGTTTAAAGTATCTCTTCTTTATGCCTAGTGTAATATTCTCATTTTCTGACATGCTGAATTCTGGGTTTTCATTATCCATAAGCCACAACAAGGAACATTTCAAGAAAAAAAAAGGGTTGAAATAATTCACTATATTTTTAATGAGTCTAAAAAAAATCTGGGTTTCACTTTTTAAAATGAGAGACCAAAAGTATTGAGCTTTTTCATGATATTCTAATTTTTTTAGAAGTACTTGGATGTGCAAACTATGTATTTTTGTGGATTTCTTTTTTCTTTTTGTTAAAAAAACCCCCACTTTCCTCCCTCAGGTATGTGTTTTTCCTATTCAAAACATGAAAAATGAAAGAAAACATCCCCTTCGATATAGCAATTGATATCAACAACACACACTATTGGGATCCTATATATAATCGCACTATAAATCGCAATTGCAACACAGAAATGTAAAATAATGGCAAGTAGATTATTTTTGGAAATTGCTCAGCCCTAATTAAAAAATGAGTTAAGTCCTTTTGTAATTGTTGTCTTCCAAGTGGAGGATCACAGGCTTGTGGAGATAATTTTTCAGAAGAGGGTGCTTTGTTTCTTTATTTTTTAGTTATATTCATGCCTTTCAAAAGCACAGCAATGAAATTATTTGTAAGACAAAACAATATCTTAATCTGCTGCAACATCCACTGCTGTATGTCAAATGAATACAAAGAAGCATAATGATCTTTATCATGATGCAGAAGACAGGAGGTCACTGACATAGTTCAAGTCGTGACCTTGAGTTTTTCACTTGTCACCAAAGACCCCATGATCCTTATGTTTCAACTCCTTTATCTTCATTTGAAGCTGTTCATTAATGCAGCCACTGATGAGAAACTTGGCAAGCTTTGACACTGAAACTTTTAAATAAAGCTACAACACATTTAAAAGCAAGATGAGAAAATCAGATGACAAAAATACAGCGTGGCTTTAAAAGTATGCATCGATCAGTACGAGTCTGGCACGATGATTCATTTTGCAGCTTGTGATCACAAATTCAAACCAATCTCACTGTCAGACATAATGCTGGATATTTGATGAGCACAAAGGGATGTTGCTTAGCAACAGTAAACTATTGTTTCTCGGCAGAACACCAAAGAAATACATCTAAACAATTTCACAGCTTTTATCCCCTTAGAGGTTAAAGCTGTATGAAGGAGTAAAGGTGAAAAACAATGTTCAAAACAATGAGTCGATTTCTAACTTGCCGGTTGATCAGCATCATTGATCATACTTCAAAACAATGTTTAAGAATAACCAGAAAAATAACATGGAGAAACTGCTTTTAATTGTTCCCCTGTTGCCTTAACGTTCTGGACACAGCTGCATTAATTCTGACCTTTTGTGCTGTTTCTTCAAGCTTCTCTTTGTTGGCACAAAGACCAGAGCCCAGACCTCCCAGGGCGTAGGCCGATCGTAACATCACTGGGTAGCCAATCTTATCTGCTGCTTTCAAGGCATCTGATACCTGTTAAAGACAGGAGAAAATGTTGTAATCGATTATCTGTTTTAATATTGAGGGATAAGATGTTCAGCATACACCAGCATCATTACCGACTCCACAGCAATACTGGGTGCAATCTTCTCATTGATCTCCATCAACTTGTCCGCAAAAAGTTGTCTGTCTTCTGTGGCCATGATTGACTCCACTGGGGTTCCCAGGACCTTCACTCCATACTGCTCAAGGACCCCACGCTTGAATAATTCGACTCCTGACCACACAGATGAATGGTTAGATATACAGGTACTTTAGTTACTTCACTGAGCATTTCTTTAACTATTCATTCGGTGCTTGTATTCACCTGGAGCTGCTCACATTAGTCAAAGGAATCACTCCTCCTGAGTGAGCCACTAAAACAGCAATACTGGAAGCATTAGTGCAGAAATCTCACCACAGTTGAGAGCAGTCTGTCCACCCATAGAGAGGAGGATGCCATCAGGGCGCTCAGTTTTAATGACTTCAGTCACAAATTCTGGTGTTACAGGCAGGAAGTAGACTGAGTCTGCCTGCTTTGTGCCCACCTCGTTGGTCTGAACGGAGGCTATGTTTGGGTTCATGAGCACTGTCTTCAGGCTCTCCTCCTAAAAAGAAAAAAAGGAAAATGTTAGATCTTATTTTATCTTATGATATTATTATGACATGTATCCACAAAAAATTAGGGCATTATGACCAGTGTTGGGTAGTGGTGCATTACTGGTATTGTGTTGAAGTACTTCTACTTGTAACTTTACGGGTTACTAGAGTAGTGTTTTATTACACTTACTTGCCTAAAAACCAACTTGTACTACTTCCTTGCTGCTGGTATTAACCCATCAACGATTTAAAATACAACAATCCGCAAATTAATTCCATCCCATCTATCAGCTGAGCGGCAAGATAGCTCAATACATGGTTGCCAAGTATATGGTTTTTCTGCAGAATTGGGCATCTATTAGGCCACATCAGGCCCTTTGGGTGTCCCTGTCTGGCCCGTAGGGAGGTCAATCATAGGTTAGAATATAGATTAAAAAAAAACTCAATACAACTCTGTAGCATTTTTTTTTTTTTTAAAGCGTGACGTTTTCATTATTTCCATATGGACACACTTGTGCCCTGCATAAACAGCGACAAGTGATGAAGATCAACAAAACCAAATCAAGATCCTCTATCACTGATGATCCAGGAGTGTATATTACTTTTTTCAGTAACGGGCCCAACACTGAGCAGGGCACAAATTGACCTCCTGCGAGTTGTCTGTGTGGTTTGGGAAATCTTCTATCGCTTACCTTCATGGCTTTAACAGCCTGAGATCCAGAGTAATCAAACTCTCCAGCCTGACCAATAGAAAGACCACCAGAGCCGAGAACCAGCACCTTTGATACCTGCAGAGCACAAAGCAACAGGTGATGCATCAAGAGCATGTAATATGTAATATGTAACAACTCATGATATACATCCTGGTACTGTCCTGCACAGACGCCTGTTCAAAATATTTGCAATCAACAGTCATGCAGAGTTAATTATAGTCCTTTTAGGTCCAGGATACACCTACAAGGACACAGTGTTCATGAAGTTTCAGTAAACCTGCTGAACCTGTGTGGTGTCTAGAAGCATACTTACTTTAGCTCTGGGAGGTATGGTTGGTTTTTTTGGCATGACTGACACTAAATTAGCATCCTTTCCTTTCTTGATCAGAGAAACGAAGGCATCAAAGAGAAACTGGAAGAAAAAAAAAAGAAAAAAAGGATATTAACAACTCTGAATAGTGTTAGAGGATCCTAACTCCTGGTCTTTTATGACTTCAAAAGGAATTGGAGTTATAACCAAAACACCTTGGAGATTTATGTAAAAACCAAATAACATCTAAGGGTTGGAGGTGAGGATATGGACAGAATTTCTCCAAGTTTCTGAACGTGTAAGGGCAAGAATTATTGATTCTAGAGGTTGCGTTTTTCCTTGGACGAACAAATCATTACACTTGTTGGGTCTGACATACTGTCAGCAACATACAGATCTAAGAGATTTCTCCCATAACAAGATGTTGCATCTACAAAAACTTCACAAAAAGAAGATAAATTAAAAGAAATATATCTTTCATTGTACAAAGTAAACAACATGTATCATAATGTTCTGAATATAAGACTATGATTTTTCCCAGGAAATCTTTGGAAAAGTAGGGCAGTCTTATTTCCAGGCACTAGGCTTTCATCTCTCACATTCTCGCTCTCTCTCTTTCCACAAAACCCCCCTGCAGTGATCGGTAACATACCAAATGGCATGGGAGGGGCTGGTAGTGCCTAAAAGTTCACATTGTTCCTCTGCTTCCTGTATTGTGAGCACCGAAGCAAAACTCTGCTGCACACAATACAGGAAGCAGAGGAACAATGTGAACCCATTATGAGATAGAAATGACATCTCGTCACATAAGTTAGTTTAAAGGCTATTACATCTGTTCATAAAAGAACAAGGTATGGACCTCACCCATAAGAGAGGTAACCTTAAATTTGCTGATAAACAACAACCTGCCCTGTTTTACATTGTTGTTATATATGAATTTTCAAATTAAATGATCTACTTGATAAAACAAGATTTTTTTTTGTCTAATAGCCTTTTTTCTAAAAATCTGTCCAGGAAAACAGGGGTCATCCCATATTCAATACGGTATCTCCAATTTTTTGCTCAAAGGTGGAGTCTGCGGAAATTCTTTGTTGTTAATAAACACACCACCTGAACTGGGCTCTTCCTCTGTGGCTCAGTGCCAGTGGCTGCACATGCTCGCTGCCTCAGATCATTACTAACAGCAGAAGCTTAGTAAAAACGCTCACCAGCCCTGCGAGCACCTGCAGCATTGGATTTCTATGTGGGAGGGACTCACACCTGACTTTCAGGGGGCAAATGAGGCATCCTACAAATATTGTATCATTCTTTCTCCATGTTACAGCCGCTATCGTGGCCTCTCGGCATAGCATCCCCCCGTCGCTATCATCAACACACAAAGTCACTTCTGCACTGGGCGTGCTGTGATTGACTGTGATGGCCTACCCTGCTCCCCACCCAGAGATACCCCAAGTCAACCAAAACATCAACATAAAAGGCAGAGAAGGGGTCAAAAAGTTGAGATTTTTTTTTTTAGAAAAATCCTGCAGAACTTTCCTTTAAATATTCATTGTATATTACAAATATAGTGTCATCACTGTGCAGTTTTTACCTCCATTTTTGATTCAGGGATGTGTATAGAAAGCCAAGGTTGAATGCATTAAGAAATCCTGCACAGACAGACAGACAGCTGGTGGGCTAAACGTATTTGTCATGGACACTGTGCAAAATATTTATGATGCTCTCAAACCCAGCACCAGTGAGGAAGGCAGGAATTCTCCAACAGAGCTGTCAACTCTGTGTTTCGCTAGAGAAGACAGGTCTTATTATTCTGCCTTAATATGACAGAGGTTACGCTATACTTTGACCACGACTTGAACCACGGTCGCTGCCTGTCGTGTGAGAGACAGGAGCTGCCACACAGAATCATCAATGCTTGATTTTAGGGAGAGGGACAAGCAGACTGTGGTCTTCCTTCACACCTGCGGCCCTCAAGTCTCTAAACATTGGATACAACAGGACGACGCCGTGGACAATGTTGTTACTCTTCACCTGGGTTATTTAACATCAGGTAAACAAAAGAATTTAGACATCAACCTTTCTTGAGCCTGAAGCTCTTTTTACTTTTCGTGTAAAATTCTTTAAATGTTAACATTGAGGATAATGTGAAAGCCCATTTTCAGCTGAAGCCTCAAACTTTTACAGGAGTTGTTTTCTGGAAAAACACCTCATTTTAACTTTCGTGTACAGAGCCCTCATGCTGCATTATCAAAGTCTTAATTACCTCTGTGTCTGTGGGACCCCCTTTAGCCTCTGGATGGAACTGGGCTGTAAAAACAGGTTTAGTGTTGTGCATGATGCCCTGGAAAAAAACCACAGAGATTATATTAGAAACTGAGAGCAAACCACCAGTATTTAGAATTGCATTGAAGCAAGTTAATTATTTTTGAAAAATGTGATTGTAGCTACAGTCTGTAGACTAGCGGATGAAAATTAATATTTCAAAGGGGTTTTACTCGCTTGACTTCATGAATTCAAACAAACCTCATTGGTGCCATCATTTGCATTGATGAAAAGTGGTTGCCATCCGGGGGGCAACGACTGGCTGTCGATGCCGTAGCCATGATTCTGTGCTGTAATGAAGGCCTGGTCTGTCATCAGGTTCAGCACTGGCTGGTTCTGGCCTCTGGAGAATGATAGACATGCATAACACACAGGATTTATGACTCTTTAAATATTTTAATGCCTCTTTTTTTTACTGGGTACAGTCCTGTGTGGAAAATTTCATGCTAAATAAAAGCATTGTTGCTTAAAAGTGAGGCTCATGAGGTTCCCCTGTGGAGTCCTCACCCACTTACCAGTACACAAAAATAAAAGCCTTCATGCAAGTAAAATCATTATCAATACTTGGGTGATTATACTTTATCTGTGCAAATCTTCTTAGAGAAATATAATGTGCACTTTGTGTTTCAGAGACCTTTCATGTATGCACATAGGAGTCTGGTGAGAAACAGTGAATAATAGCACTAAGAATAAAAAATTAAAAGCTCACCTGTTGCCCATGGGTAGCTTATAAGACTTGGCACCTGCAGCCAGAGCTGTGATCTGGTTGCCCATACAGATGCCAAACACTGGCTCTGGACGGTCACTCTCAAGCACCTTGATAGAAAAGAATAATTATTTGCTTATTTGCTTCATTTTCTAGATGAAGAAGTCATGACAAAAACAGAAACAAGGACTGGAAACTCTCAACGTATAAAATTATAAAAAGATAATTCTTTAAAGAGGTAGCAACTACAAGGTAGCTGGAATTATAAAGAGGTGTTAAAACAATAAGTCATATGAAATCACACTGGAGTTAAAGTTTCTTCAAGTTATATTTTTCTTCAATCAGCATCAGGTCCTACCTTGCGAACATTCTGGACGAGTGATGTGGCTAAAGAAGGATCTCCTGGTCCATTAGAAATGAATAGGCCGTCATATTCTAGACTCATCAAGTCCTGATCCCAGGGGACAAGGTGGACTTCTGCACCCCTCTGCACAGAGATCAACAAGTTACTGCAGAAATATTTGACATCTCATGGAAGGCTAAACACCACATCTGGAGGAAGACTTGGACTACTGAATTCACATCTCAACCATGTCAACATACCTGAATACATTGTGTTGCTGCCATATGATTGGCTGATTAGAAATTTGTGTTCACTAGCAACTAACAACTACATGACACTATTATATCATGTCTGTGTTTAGAGTGCAATTGCATGTGTTTTTTTTTCATTTTGGTTCATCTAAAAATATTACCATAAAGCCCTATTTGTTCAGGATTAGTTTCACCTGGAGACCCTCTGATAATTTGGAATAATTGCAGAGTAAGTCCGCGTTTTTAATCCTGTGTGAATTGGCCATGTCTGGGAATTTGCACAGTTAAAATTCAGGGGCAAATCACCGACCATATTTCGAGACACAATTAGGTCGTCTGATGACACTAATCCGGTCCAAATCATCATATCTGTAATTTCAGGTAGTAATGTTTTTGAGGACAGTCTCTGCAGCTTTTTCTAATCATTTTCCACTCAAAAATGATTCATACAGGGTTGGGCATTCTAAACAAAGGTTTCAACAGCACTTTTAATAGATATAAGATGAAAGGGGACTCACAATGTTAGCCTTCTGTCATTGGTAATAGTCAATAAATAGACTAATTTATGGAAAAGAACGAACGTCACTGATTTCATGTTACTCACGAGACATTAGGCTATCACAATCATGATTACTACAAAAAATCAGCTACAGCAAAATATTTAGACAACATCATAATACACAAGGTCTAATACCACGGAGCATAAATATGATATGGAGTGCACGCAACAGGTTGGCACTAACGTACTGTCCCAGAGCACATGATCATTGATAAAATTTAAATTAAATTGTTGGAAGGAAAAAGCAGCAAAGCAAAAGGTGAACTACAGCCCTGCAGTCACCACTGCCTCATAAACTCACTCTCGAAGGCACGTTGACTGATGGCTGCATATCATAATGAGAATTAAATTTATTCTGCATATGTCCAGAAGTGTTCAATGCATATTATTTGACTGAAGCCGGATGTGGACACCTTCACCTTTGATCAGAATGTATGGCTGACTGTGTGCTGCAGAGTTAAGCACTGCCATGATGGTTCTGTGTAGTATTTTCATCAGGGACACAAGTAATATCAAGGGATCAATAGGCTGCACTTTTTCAGTAAAAATGCTCCACATCAGAAACTGACATTAAGGAATGATCCTGAAATGATACTAGCCCCGTGCAGATATTACTTAAGCCACCATTTAAAAAAAAACCTGTTATGTCATGGAAAAAACAAAGTGAGACGTATGCAAAAAAAAAAGACAATTTCAATAAACCTTAAGGCAAAAAGAACAAAAATAAGCAAATTAGGAAACAATATTTTTCCAACAGTCAAAGCAGACTGCTGCAGGCTGCTTTAAATGACTTTGTGTTACAACCTATTACAAGCTAATATCAACAGGTTACCATTAACTGAAGCAAACAAAAGAGGCCCACTTTCTCTTCCAGCTAAATGATGAGAACAAACAGTGCAAGTCCGTTTTTTTCCTTTTGCACCTCGGGGTTATGATGTTAACTTAACCTTCTGAAGTTTTCTAGGTCAGGTTGTAGAAGGCGTGTCATGAGGTTTAAATCGTGTTGAAGCTGACTCATTCATTTTCGGATGTAAAATAGAAGTATTCATTCAGTATATGAACTTATACCTTGACCAGCAAGCGAATGATGTTGTGTTTAATGCCACAGTCCACAGCCACCACTTTTATTGGGTTTCCTTTTCCAAACACTTTGGTTTCCTAGGGAATAGAGAGGAGAGGGATTTAAAAACATATATTTGGTCAGTATTCACAACCAATTTTGTACATTTTTTGTGAATTTCATCTATTCTAACAAATGTTCACAAACACTGCTCAGGTATTTTGATAGTACAGTAACAGCTGGTACCTTGGTTGAGACCTCTGCTATAAGGTTTTTCTGGTTGGGGTCAGATATTTCAACGGGCTGTCCATCAAATTCAATTTTCCCCAACACTGTCCCCTGGGAAGAAACCACATGCAACAATCAGTGACCAGTGCAGACATAATAATGTGGCAGTTTAGAGCCTTGTGGGTACATTACCTTGTCTCTGATGACCTTGGTCAGCATTCTGGTGTCAATTCCAAACAGTGCAGGAACCTTCAAAGATAAATTGCTCAACGTGAAAATTCACCATTTATGAATTCAATTTCTCCTTCTTTTGGGAGCACACTTCATTGTTAGTCATTTTAATCCATACCTTCTCTTCTTGGAGCCATTGCCCCAAAGACTTGACAGAGTTCCAGTGGCTGTATTGATGGCTGTAGTCTTGAACGAGAAGACCAGATACCTACAGCCACAAAAACACAATCGCAGTCATGAAAAGTGAAACTACAAGTAGCTAGGGCTGGGCAATTAAACGCAAATAAAATTATTCGCAAAATGGCTTGCTGCAATATTCTAATCAATCACAGTGCAATATTTCTTAAACCTAAAATGTATCAGAATATCAGATACCATTTTTTAAGTGAATGTTTTATGCTCTACATCAGTGTTAATCAACCCTGCTCAACCCAAGAGTCAAATTGTTGAAACTACATTTGCAAAAGCAACAGTTTAAGTGGGGGAAAGCGGCAAAAAGTAGAGTTTGAGGCCAAAAATGGTCAAAAAGCAGCAAGAATTGGCAAGAAAATTGGGGGTAAAGTTGGAAAATTATCAGATGGTAGTCAGAATGGTCCAAAAGCAGCAAAAAATTATTTAAAAGTGACTAACATAGGCATCTCCATTTCCAAAAAATGTGTTTCTCTACACATTCGATGGGACACGACAAATTGCACAATAAATCACAACTGCAATACAGGAAAAATAATCGCAATCAGATTATTTTTGTACATCATTCAGCCCTACAAGGAGCCCCGTGCTTGAATCTATGAATAGTAAACATTGGGTGGCAGTGGCTCTTGCTCAGAACTAGGGCCGAGCAATTAATTGCAAATTAGATCAAATTGCAGTATGGCCTGCTTCAATATTCTAATGGCAGACAGTGCAATATTTCTTTGACCTGAAATGTGTCAAAATACCAGATAAAATGTTTCCTGCTCCACAACCCTGAACCCAACCGTGCTCATCCAAAAAGCCAAATAGTTGAAAGTTACCTTTGCAAGGGCAACAATCTAAGTGGTGAAAGTGGCAGAAACAGCCACAAGTAGCAAAACAAATATGTCCAAGGTGGCAAAAGTGGTCAAAGGGCAGCAAAACTGAGTGAAAATTGGGAGGAACTTGGTAAAAAAGTCAGTAAGTAGCAAAAACTGGTCCAAAAGCAGCTAAAGCAATGTGAGTGAAAAGTGACAAAAATGAGTAAAAGCAGACTCATAAGTAGCAAAAAATTGAATTTAGTGCATTGGAGTGAACACACTTTTCAGATACTTGATATTTTGTTTACAATATCTCTCTTTGTTGATCTTATGTAATATTCTTATTTTCAGAGACATTGCATTTAGGGTTATCTGTCAGCCATAATCATCAATATTTCAAGAATTAAAGGCTTAAAATGATTCACTTTGTGTGTAATGAGTCTACATAATATCTGAATTTAACTTTCTGAATTGAGTGACCAAAAATATTTAACTTTTTCCAGGTTTTCCTAATTTGGTTTAGATGTACCTGACAGAATGAGTTAATTTTGTGGGTTTTCTTTTTTTTTTTTTTTTTTTTTTTTAAAAACGATCCATCTTTTGTCCCTCATGTAAGCGTTTCTCTTATTAAAAAAACTAAAATCAAAGAGTATTCCATCTAATATTGCAAGTGGTATCAAATTTCCCAATTAGATTGTTTTTGCAAACAGTTCAGCCCTACTCATTTGTTAACTCCTAGATCTGTGCATGAAATGAATAAACCCCTCTCTTTCAGCAAATAAATGGTCAGGCTGTCTGTCACTAATGTTTATAACTGTCACATCCGATAATCAGTTGATATTTTCCTTTCTCTAATAGTAATTTTTTATTTTTCTAAACCAAACATTTTTTTAAAAAGAGAAAAGCAAACAATCAAAATACCAGGAGAAAGGTCAAACCTGACAATTTGAATATTATATCCTTAGCTCTGACTCATAGACTGTGTCTGCATGGCCGTGATGTTGTGTGCTGACAAACAAGTGTAAACATGTCTAGTATGCAGACACCCAAAGCTCTAACAATAATAATGAGCACAAGAGTCTTAAAGGCCGCACAGTAACCTAGTGACTCTGTGAAGCAGCTCACGGCTAAAGATCAATGCCATAAATTTACCTGTTAACATCGTAAGACGTTAGTTGAGACGTTTGCTTAGTAAACAATACGTTAAACAGTTCAGTGTGTCAGTAAGCTCCTGTTGACATTTGCTAATAAGGACTTAGGCTAACTTACTGCTCAGGGTAAAAGAAACTATTGGTTTCCATTCACAGAATTAAGTCATTCACAAAATTACTGGGTGGGCTAAAGAGGTAACATAATGAAGGCACTTTGTAAATGAAAGCTAAATTGATCACAATTTATCTGACTAGGACATCAATGTCTTTGTACAACTCAATCAAATAGAGTTAAAGATATTTCGTATGAATACACAAATGAAGGAGTGAGGCACAGACTAACAGGCTGAGTGGAGGATGTTGCAAGGGAGAAACCACTAAACGTTTGTTACTTCCTAGAAACACAAATGGCCTTTTCATGTTCAAGATAAAACCGAACTTAAGTCAAAACTCATGAGCAAGCAAATGATAATACAAAGAAGTCCAGATACTGGAAGAAGGAATCCTGGAAGCCACCAAATAAAAGGAGTCATCTAAAGGTTATTCAACGGTTACTCAACTTCTAAGAAGTCCTGCATACATTGCAACATCAACTAAATGAGATTACACAACTGCCACAAGTATCCCAACTCTTTAAGAAGAAGCTGTGTAACTATTAATCTAAAACTGAATTCCATGTATAGCTTGTCTTTAAATAAGGCAAAGACAACATAAAATCTGAAATTTGTGAAAAATCTACGCTTCAGAATTTGATGGTGACAGCATAATTGATGAAAACTTGGGAAATGGCTTGTTTTTTTGTCTTCTCACATCTTCCAATGTAAATGGCTTTTTTGGATTAAGTTGATGTATGCTTTAGTTTTAGTGTGCATTTGTGAATTCAGCGGCAATGTTTTTTGGATGTGATTTTAAGCCCATGCAGTGACTTCCACTAAAGAGTTGTATCTGTTTAAAGAACAGTGCTACATCATTCCCAGATCATTTCCATCCCGTATCCGTAATCAGCCTTGTATTTTTTTGCATAGAGATCTCTGCTGATTCTCTGAGTCCTTCAATTCCCCAAGTTGATGAAATTCACGAAACACTACTACTGACTTACTAAAGTATTTCTTCACCCAGTCTCTCACAGAGTAGTGAACATCTTCCCATCTGGGAGCGACCCAGCCTCTTTCATTCGCAGAAAGGAGGTTGCCAAGCCATGTGCAAGGGGTCAAGAATCACTGAAAAAGAGGCTCAACGAACCTTAAATTTGTTCCTTGAAGGTTCAAATTTCTGAATTGGCAAGAAAAGGTGTTCTTTGGGTCGGTAATTGTAGTCTACTAGCCTCAGATTCATCATTATTGCCTGGAAGCCCACGGAAAGGTTCTTTGTGTCCTGGTCAGTTTCTTCTTTGACTTAAAGTAAGATAAAAAGATCCACAAGAAACTGTGTAGGACCTGATGGCATACAAACTAGGGATACCATACCCTGGGAGGAACAAGATGAGTTCTCACATGCACCAACATACAGCCAAGTAATTCAGTAGTTGAGGACTATTGCAAAACTTTACAGCTTTGTAGTTTTTGCTGGTCCAGGATTCATGACCCTCAAACAACAACATGGTTATCAAAGAGCTCAGAGACAACGTGCCATATATAGGAGATGCGTTCCCTGCTTGTTGGTGTTGAATTTCTGTAAGAGACCTATCACTAAGTGCTTTCTAAAAGGAATGAGAGGTTTTATTGCTGAAGAGTTACTGAGCCCCATTTGATGAGGAGCATCACAAAGTTCAAGGAACTCCAACCACTGCTTCTTCAGTCCATTTCTAAAGGAAGCCATGAAAGGTAATGAACACGGAATGAGAGTCATGACGATCTTCACCACATAAAAAAAAAGCAACTGACCCACAGGTGAAGTCTGAGTTTCAAGAAGATGACTGAGGTTGATGGTCTTCATAGTGTTTTCTGTTAAGTAGTGGTCCAAGTGAGGATGAGTATAAAAAGCTTCTCCACTTGGTAGGTGGTTAAGGTTTACATGAGGTCAGCAGGTGTGTTTGGGTGAACTCTTTGTTGGTCTTTGGCCCACCAGCTCTAAATCCCACCTATAGCAATGAAGTTATGCTTGTCCGTCTCAAATGTTGACCTTCCCAATAAGCCTGTGTTACCCAACATATAGCGCTTTAAAGCTGTGTTTGTTTGGGTAGACTGCAAGTTAACCTTCTGTTGATCATTGACCCACCAGCAAATCTTGGGGCTTGAGTCTGACCTGAGGCTAGGAGGTCTCTAAGTCTGGTGATAAAGGTACATAAAGGTTCTTTTTCTCATGAAGAAGCAAACAGCTAACCACTTGAAAGCAACCTCTACGCTGTGGTCAATGTCTTCTTTGGGAGCCTCTGAACTTCTAAAACCAGCTCAAGAGGCGTAAAACTGTTTACGACCACTGTCTGCCAGAAGTGGCTGGTGGACAGCAGAGAAGCAGTGGATTCAATTCACTCTGGCCCTGAAGTGGCCAAATATCTCTGGTTAGTCTTGGCAGCTACAGGGCCACCAGGGGGCTCCGAATTCCCCAGGTTTGGGGTTTTAGCCGCCACAGTGGTGACAAGAAGGACAATCCTCTGGGTGAGAAAACTTCCTCAGGGATGGGATACTTGTTCACTGCACTGAAATACCCATTGAGCATTAACAATGGGGTTACAATTTGAGGCAAGTTTGTTATTTTATTGCAATTCAAATAGATGTTCAACTAAAAGTTCAAATTGCTAAACTGATTAAATACCTAACATTTAGTACC
>RPOG01007320.1:0-10152 GCA_008086565.1 Thalassoma bifasciatum
ATACAAAGTGTCATATTTTGTGTCAGTGGGGAATAGTTTCAGTGTTTCTTCCTTTTGCGGAAATTTACTACTTGATAGTTTATCTAATCATGTTGAATGCATTGACAATAAAATAGCTTTATTTTCACCTTCTGGCCTTTTGCATCTTTCTTTTACTGCAAACATGAAAACTCCTCCATGCATTTGAGAAATAAAGATTTGGAAAAAATGTGCTCCGAGACAGAATATCAGATTTATTTTTAATCATTTACAGCCTGGATTAAAAGAAATAAAAGCTTATTCTGTGAATTAATCTCATGTTTGGCATCATTAAATGACTTTTTCAATTATAAAATGTGTTTTCAGACAAAATATCAGATTCATTTTAATCATTTATCTACATTTACATTTTATTTACACCTTGAATAAAGACAAATAAAAGTTAATTCTGTGAATTAATCTCATGTTTGGCATCATTAAGATTTTTGTTTGTGTTAATTTTAGTCATCATAATTTTTCACCATTTAGGTTATTTTTACCAACCAAATGTCTTCTTTTATAAATAAAATAAATATCATCCTTTTATCTGAAATCTGACTATTCAGTGTGTTTTTAAATTATTTGTTACATTCGTTTTTGGAAATAAAACAATTTAAAGAGAATCTTGATTTCTGATTGGCTTCATAATTTTGGTTTTCCAAAAATAATTACTCTGCATTTTGGAATTATTTCATCTAATTATAAATTCTTTAATAAAAATGATTTGTGATTAATATTTCTGCTTTTAGAGGAAGCACAGAAGAAAAGCAGCATAATAATAATTATGATCATTATAATTTCATTTACACATCTTTTTTCAAAACAACACTACAAAGTGTTTCACGGTATAAAAATGAACATTAGGCAGAAATAAAAGACAAATCATAAAAGTCAAAGAGAAATAACAGAGAAATGTAAGGAGGGGATATAACAAATATATAAGAAAAAAATAATAAAAGTAAAAACCATGCACCTCATAATAGAGGAAGAAAAAAATCAGAAAAATAAAAAAGACACCTGTTCATAAAAATCTTAACCTTAATTTAATTTAATTTAATATTTTGCTCCTAAATAATGATGATGACCTGAATAATCTGATGATTCAATATCAGGAATTTTCATGTTTTTAATTTTAATTAATTCCTGCAGAGAGAGAAATAAAATCCTCACACACTCACGTCAGGTTTGAATTAAAAAATGTGAAGAAAATGATGAAAATAAAAATAAAGAATCTGCTGAAAGTGTGTGTGTGTGAATGATAGATTAATAAAATGTGTGAGAACCTGAAATAATTCAGTGATTTAAACACAGACGTGAAGATTTTCGGCCCAAAAACAGAAAATGATTCAACAGCGACACCACGTGGTCAAAGTGTGAACTACAGGAAACAAAAAAATTAATGCTCTGATTTATAATTTTATTCCTTAAAAAAACAAAACAAATGCTTTAGATATCAACAAAATCACATTAAAAATTAAGATATTTATTAAAAATTTAATTTAAATCCATTAAATAATGTAGTGTTGACAGAATTATTAGATTTAGAGGAAAAAGGAAATAAGTTTGATCTGATTCAGCTGTTTTATCACACCTTAGATTAAAAAATGATAATAATTACAATAAGAATATTTTAAGTTAATTTACTTTAAAGTTCTCTGTACAAAAATACAAGAGAAAATGATAAATTCTGATGAATATTAAAGGATAGTAAGTTCAGTTCAGTCTGATTAAAACACATTAATCAATTAAATTAATTAATTAAACTCATCAGAGAAATTTAGTCAAGATTTTAGATCAAATGTTTTAGGTTTGGTTTATTTATTTTTACCTGTAGGTTTGTTTTCCAAATGAAGATGATGATGAATTTGACATTTAGTCACAAAACAAACAGAAAAAATAAAAAGAAATGAAACATTCAACACTAAGACATGGAGAAATATTCTGATTTCATTGAATAAATCAAATGAAAGAGGAAATAATTTAAAAAGACACATTAACAGAAATAAATAAAAACAAATATTAGAATAAAAATAAAAAATAAAAGTTAGGTAAAGATAAAAAACAACAAACGTAAAAGCCAAAACAAGACAAGACGAGATAAATGATGCAAATAAATACATTTATGTGATGTTTTTAACTTTGTCTATAAATAAATGAGGACATGAATTATCTTAATAAACCCAGAAAAGTTCCAACATTTACAAAGAAACATAAATTTTAAAACTCAGTTCATGACACAAAAAAATAAATTAAAAATCTAACTTTAAAACGTACAAATGTGAGCAGAAAGTGACTTTTTTGACTTTTTTTTTAATGCAGTTTCTCTCATTATTGAAGGTTTGTTTGACTTTGTGTCAAAGCTTTAAATTTTACTCATCATTTATTTCATGTAAAATATTTAAAAATAAAGTGAACTGGATGGATTTAAGTTTCTCTCCTCATCTCTAACCTTTAAATTAAATAGAATCCTGTTGTTTCTTCATGTTTCAATTATTTATTCACCTGTTTTTATTCTGTTTTCATCCTCAGAAGTGAAGGTGGATCCTTATTCTTGCAGTTTTTGCAGCTTTTCTCTTTGCTTCTTTGTTTCCTGCTACAGCAAAATCTCTGACTTTACGTTTGAGGATTAATCTGCAAAAACAACAACATGCAGAAGAAAATGAAACCAGTTAAAAAAATGAAGAGAAAGCAGCGATTTAAGGAGGAATAATGAGCAGAGGAGGTTTTTCTGCCTCCTGCTGGACGCTTCATCACAGTAAAGAGGAAAAGATTCAACATTCACTCAGACTTCTGTTAAAAATGACGCCTCCTGCTGGACGTGAGAAAGACGACACGTCTGACACAGTTTATATCGACTTCATGCAGAAGAAAAACTAAAACCTGCCTTTATTAAAACTGACAGCTGTTTGTTCTAAACAGAAACTGTGACTGATAAAAGGAAGTTACACCCCCTAATAGAGGGAATAAAAAATTTGAATCTTGGGTAAGAAAAGGCCTGAGAACGTATCTTTCATTTACATATCAAAATAAATCACAGAGTTTTCAAAATTTGAGGGACAAAAATGACCTGGAGCAGAACGACTTTTTTAGGGACCTACAACTGCGTCACTATTTTGACCAGAAATGTAAAATGTCAAGTTTTTCAACAACAGAATGTGAGTTTTATAAAATATTGAAAGCAGCCTACATTTCAATACCAAAAAAAAATCTATTTCCAAACTGTATGAAATTCTTTTGTTGGTTAGAAACGATAACACTTTACATATTAAAAATCTACGGGAAAGAGAAGCGGGAATAAGGATTTCAGAGGAGGTTTGGGAAGAAATCTGCAGGTTTCAGTGTTCTTCAACAAACTCTTTGATTTGGAGAGAACACTGCTGGAAAAATATTATCAGATATTTTAAGACACCACATCAAGAAAAATACAAGAAGACAAATCCAGTGTGTTGGAGACAACGTGGTTCAAGTGAAGCAAATCATTTCCATGTTTTCTGGAGCTGCTCTCAACTGAGTTTGTTTTGGGAAAATATTCACAAAATATTTGAACAAATATACAACACTCAAATAGTTTTTAATTTCGAGGGTCTTTATTTAAGGTAATATTGTTTCCATAAAAGGTAGACGTGATAGAAAATGACTGCAGGCCGTCCTGGTGCCAGTAAAAAGTGTATAACTCGTAAAGGGTTAAATCCATCACCACCCACAAGAGACGAGTGGTTTGAAATAATTTTGGATATATTTAAAATGTAAAAGTTAGGGTTAGGGTTAGAGAACTATATTTTGAGAACTCAAAAAGTTGAATTTTATTTTACTTGGAATAAGTGGCTTGAATTTATTACCCCATTAAGAGGAGATTTGGTATAACTTGGTAAGACATATGTGGGTGTTAAATAAAAGTTTTGAATGTAAACAGAGATAATGAATGTGTACAAAAGTTAGTGAGAAAGGTCAGAAAAGAAGATGTGTAAAATTCTACATATGTGTAATATATCAAAAACTGGAAAAGTACTGTGAAAAAGAAATGTTTAATTGTATGTCAAAGAAATTGTCTTTTCCGTCAAAAAATAAAGAATTACAAAAAAAAAAAAAAAAAAAAGGAAGTTACAGCAGCTTCACCTGTTCAACAGAAACTCAGAGATAAATAAATCAATGTTCTTCAGGATTAACTGTCATGTTTTCTGGAAACCGTAGAGAATGAAAAAGCTGCATCTTTAAAATCAGACTCTGGGCACTTAAGCATCTGTACTTCGGCATATTTTGTTTCCACAGAGGCACTTTTTAGGTGTAAATAAGTCTATTTAAGCATTCATTTAGCTCTGAAAAGGGAACTTTTAGGTGTGTTGTCTCCCCATGGAGAACTCTGAAACATGTTATGGCTCCAAAGAGGAAGCTTTTGTGCACATTTTGGATCTTTCAGGAGCTGTTTTACCCATTTTGGCTGCGCAAATGAAGGTGTTTTGTCTAAAAAGTGAGCACTGCTGCACAGTTTATCTCCAGGAGGTCACTTCAGAATTTGTTCTGGCTCCCAAAGACACTTGAGAACATGTTTAGGCTCAAAAAAACTTGAGTTCACATGTTGGATCTTGCAAAGGCCACTTTCAGGTGTTTTGTCTCACTAGAGGGCACTGTTGCCTATTTTGGTTGAAAGAAGGAACTTTACCGTGTGTTTTGGCTCCTGAGATGACACGTCTGCATTATTTATTTGTTCCATACATGGTAAACACAACAAAAAAAGGAGACAAAATACAAACTTTCTCATTGTATCCAGTGTAAGGAAAGGAGCAGGGTGAAGAAGAACTCTTATGTTACCTGCCCCCCTTTCTCAAAACTTAACAGTACCGAGCACGGTCCGTCCGTCCAACACCAATCTATGAACAAATATTACAGACTATACAGACCTTAAAGAAAGAAAAACCTGACAAATTATTCTCCCCTTCCTCAAGACTGTCAAGGAAACATCTCAGAAACAAAATGAACTTATTTGAAACCTTCTCTTAAACTACCACAGCTGAGCACAAACCTTCATTTCATTATTTAAAGAATCCCACAGAACAACTCCAATCACAGAAAAACACTTTTGTTGTAAAGTCGTCCGTGCAAACTGATGTTTAAAATGATATTTTCTCCTGTACTGCCCACCATCTGAGCGTGAAAGAAACACATTTTCTAGACTTTCTGGTGATAGCTTACTCTTTGCTTTGAACATAACCACAAATGTCTGTAACTCCATTAAATCTTTCAGTTTCAGTAAAGGTTAAAAACAGCTGATTGGTGTGTGCTCTCTGTAGTGAACTTTATCAACACTTCTTACTGCTCTTTTCTGTTTTAGCTTGAAAAAAGGGCACCTTGACATTTTTCAGCTCTCTGAGGGTGTTTGAGCATATTTCTGCTGCTTAAGGAGCACTTTTGCAGACTTTTGCACCCAAGAGAGGACTTAAGAACATGATTTGACTCCAGATCGGGCTCTTCAGCACATATTCTGGATCCCGACAAAGCATTTAGACTATCTGGCTTGAATGAGGGCACTTAAGTATGTTTGTCCTGCCCTAGGAACACTTCTGCATATGTTTTGGCTCCCAAAGGACTATTTTGCACATATTTTTGCACACATTTTTGCACATTTTTGCACCCAAGAGAGCACTTTAGCACACATTTTGGATCCTACATGAGTAGCTTTGCTTATTTTGGCTCCAAATAGGCCACTGTTAAGTGTTTTGGCCTAAAAGGGGGCACTTTGGCATGTGTTTAGGATATCTCTGCATGTATTTTGGCTCCTAAGGATGCACTTTTGTGTATTTTGGCTCCCGTAGATGCCACCTTAAGATGTTTCAGCTCAAATGAGGCCACTTTAGTACCAAAGTTTTGCCTATTTTTGCTCCCTAGAGACCACTCCACAGAGTTTTTGCTCTAATAAGGCCACTTAAACATTCATGTTGGCTCCTTAGAGGCCACTTTTTCATATTTTGCCTTTAAAGAGAACACTTCAGCAGGTTTATTTTCCTCCAGTTGGTCCTTTTTCCTGCCTTTTTTCTCCAGGAAAGGAAGTGTAGTGTGTGTTTTGGCTCCCAAAGGACAATTTTGCACATATTTTTGCACCCAAGAGAGCACTTTAGCACACATTTTGGATCCTACATGAGTAGCTTTACTTATTTTGGCTCCCAAGAGACCACTTTTACATATTTTGCCTTTAGAGCAGTGGTTCCCAACCTTTTCCAAATCAGGGCCCACTTTTAAAGCTCAGAAAAGTTTGAGGCCCACCTCCAACCCAACACATACAGCTATATACGTTTTTTTTAGAACCCCATTTGTAACAATGACCCAAAATTTAATTAAAAAAAATGTAATAAAACCCAAAATGTGATATCTGGTAGATAATGAAACAGAAGTTAAGCTGAAAACTTATCAACTTTTTACCCAAATTATGACAACTTGTTACATTCTGGTGCAATTATTATATTTTGGGTTTTACTTTATGCTTTTTCGTTACATTTCAGGCTCAGCACTACGGTTACAGTTTTGACAATTTTTGATAATTTGGGATTTATTACATTCCTTTTCAATGACATTTCAGGTTGTTGTTATTTTTCAGGTCATGCTACCTATAGAGGAATAACATGTCTTCTTAGGGGACTTTTTTTTTTGTTTTTTTTGTTTTTTTAAGTTATTTTTTTGGCCTTTGTGCCTTTATTGGATAGAGGAGGACGGTGGATAGCGTCGGAAAGGGGAGAGAGAGTGGGGAGTGACATGCGGGAAATCGGCCACAGGTCGGATTCAAACCCGGGCCGCCCGCTCGAGGGCAAACCTCATGGTGCGCAGCCATATCCACTAGGCCATCCGCGCCCCAGGGGACTTTTTTTCATATATTAAAATCAGAACTGTTTTCATTTCCTTTAAAACTTAACCGAGTTAAACATTTTGAATGTTATTATTTGTATTTGTATCTTAATTTTTCTATTCGTACCTTGTATCTTTATATAATTACACTCCAATAAAATACTTGTTTGGAAATGATTTCGCGGCCCACTTGCTGTACCTTCGCGGCCCAACAGGGGGCCACGGACCACAGGTTGGGAATCGCTGCTTTAGAGAGAGCACTTCAGCAGGTTTACTTTCCTCCAGGAAGTGTAGCGTGTGTTTTTGCTCCCAGAGGACTCAGCTTCTCGTTTCTCCGTGTGTCCGCGCTCTGAACCTGTTCCCTGATGTGGCGCCGGCGGCAGGACGGCGTGTGAGGCGGAGGAACAGGTGCAACCTAAATATCCAGGATCCTCAGGAGTCTCCACCACGACAGGAATCCAGGACTCAGACCAGGCCCCCGCAGACAGGTACAGACCCAGGGGGGGGGGTCTCAGCAGGGACAGGAAGTGTAAATGTGTCCCTGTCAGCGGCCCCGCAGATGAAGTGCATTGTGGGTCAGAAATAGAGGATGATGCTGTTGGTTATTTTTAGAGACGACGATGATGATGATGATGATGATGATGATGATGATGTGACAGTTAATGAGACAGGAAGAGCCGGGCCAGACTAATCCCTGGATCAGGACTCTGTGTGTGTGTGTGTGTGTGTGTGTGTGTGTGTGTGTGTGTGTGTTGTGAGTCAAACGTGAACCTACAGGAGCTGAGAAGGAAATTCTGTATTTTCTAAAATGAAACAGGTTTTATTATCAGAGGAAAAACTGAAAGAATTAAATTTAAACTCAAATATATAAAAAAAAACTTTGAAAATTAATTTTGAATATTTCTTGCAAGGTGTTTGGGATTTTGGACATTTGGGAGCAAAAGTCAAAATTTTGAGATTAAAGAGAAGAAATGAGATGGAATAGTCAAAATTTTAAGAAAAAAAAAATCCAAATTTTGAGATGGGTATAAGAAAAACCAATACACTGAGAAAAAAACCACAAATTCGAGCAAAAAATGTCAAAATTTTAAGGCAAAAAGTTAAAATTGGGGATAATTATGTCAAAATCTGAGATATGGAGTTAAATATGAGATTTTAAGTTTAATATCATGAGATAAAACAAGTCTAAATTCTGAGACTAAAGTCAACATTTTTCCAAAAAAAGTCCAATATTTGAGATAAAGTAAACATATTGGGATAAACATCCATGTTTTAGAGAAGAAATCATAATTTTGAAATTAAGAAGTGAAATATTTTTGATGACAACTTGAAATTGGGGTCCTGCCATTGGCTACAGCAGAATAAAGTGAAGGTTCTGGAGTGGCCATCTCAGTCTCCTGACCTCAATATCATTGAGCCACTCTGGGGAGATCTCAAACCTGCAGTTCATGCAAGACAGAGCAAGAATTTACAGGAACTGGAGGCTTTTTGCCAAGAAGAATGGTCAGTTTTACCATCTGAGAAAATAAAGACCCTCATCCACAACCAGCACAAAGACTTCTCATCTCATAATTTAGACTTTTATCTAAAAAAAACACTTTTGATCTCAAGGTTTAGACTTTTTATCATCTTACAACTTTAAAATTTTATCTCAAAATTTCAACTTTCAACTCAAACTTTTGACTTTTAAATTCATAATTACAACAAATGTCATAATTTCAATTCTTTTTTAGTCTAAACTTATAAATCACTTTTCATAAGATCTGACTTTGTCAAAGAATTTTAACTATTTACCTCATAATCTGACTTTTTATTTCATTATTTTTCCTTTTAATCTCATAATTCAGACATTTTATCTCACAACTATGATCCTTTATCTCATTGTTTTGACTTTTTATCTCATAAATTAGACATTTTATGTCATAATTATGATGCTCTGTCTCATCTTTTTGAATTTTTATCTTAAAATTTAGGCATGTCCTCCCAAAATTTTGACTTTTTATTTCATAATTCAGACATTTAATTTATAATTATGATCCTTTATCTCATTACTTTGACTCTTTTATCCTATAGATTAGACATTTCTCCCATGAATTTTGACTTTTATCTCATAATTTGGGCACTTTATGTCATAATTATGATGCTCTATCTCATAGTTCCAACTTTCTACTCAAACTTTTGACTTTTAAACTCATAATTACAACAAATCTCATTTTGTCAATTCTTTTTTAATCTCATTTTATACATTGCTTTTCTCAAGATCTGACTTTGTCTCAAAAGTTTGACTACTCACCTCGAAATGTGACTTTTTCTTTAATAATTTGGACTGTTTATTTCAATCTTTAACATCTAGACATTTAATCTCATAATTATGATCCTTTAACTGATTATTTTGACTTTTTAAAATCTCATAAATAAGACATTTCTCCCAAAAATGTTGGCTCATTTATTTCATTATTTAGACAATTTATGTCATACTTACAATGTTCTATCTCATCGTTTTGACTTTTTATCCTAAAATTCGACATTTCTCACCAAATTCTTACTTTATATCTCATAATTTGGACATTTATCCCCCAAATTTTGACTTTTTGTCTCATAATAGACATGTTATCTCATAGTTTAGACAGCTTATCTTTTCATTTTGACTCATCTCATCTTAAAAAAATGACTTTTTATCTGAAAATATTAACTTTATTATTTAAAAGGATTCAAGCCGTCACTGATGTTAAAGGGGAAATACACGCTGTTAAGAAACTTTTCATTCTGGAAGTTTCTGTTGTTGATTTAAAAAGAGTAAACACAGTTGTTTGTTCATAAACGTCTTCACCAACCACGAACCATGAGAGACAGAAAAGTATGTGTTTTTATTCATATTCATACCAATCATAATCTCTGTATTTAAACTTGTGAGAACAACTGTTTCTCTAAAAGCAGAACTGTGACTAATTTCCCCGAGGGAACAATAAAGTTTATTTTATTGTGAGTCTCTGCAGCCGCTGACTGTCACATTCCTCTGAGGCTTTTGAAGCACATCTCTATAACAGTCCCAATGATGTGTGTGCTACAGGAGGAGGGGTGTGTGTGTGTGTGTGTGTGTGTGTGTGTGTGTGTGTGTGTGTGTGTGTGTGTGTGTGTGTGTCAGACGCCTCATGTCCTGAACGTCTTCCTAACTTTATCAGCCGCCGTAACGAGCTGAGCACAAGGATGAGCTCAGGTTCAAAGCTGCCAGAGTGTGCTCGTCTTTCTGGAGCGACAGCTAAAAAAACACAACACAGCTCACTTATTTACAACCAGAGA